>JAQIXX010001001.1:0-41595 GCA_034700605.1 Willowsia nigromaculata
GTGATCGTAAATGTCGGAGTCTTCACAAGAGCATACGTTATTTATGCAGGCCATGTTGGTTAGATCTGTCCTACAGTCGTTCTGTTGGAATTTACAATGCCGTCCATTTTTCTTTACACAGACTTCACTGAATGGAAACTTTCTATAGCCTTCGTTACACAGACAACTTTCACCAACAAGTCTGGAGTTTGCACTGCACTGCATTGATTTTGGAGAGACTATTACAGGTGAGGACGATACGCAGTTGATGGCCCTTTTGTCGCTGGAAAGGTCGCTTACCTCGCAAGGTTCTCCTGCAAAACCATTATGAACGAAACTTTCTTTGTGGAGAATCACGGGCACTGCACGTGACGTGGGACTTTTATCAGTAGTCTCTTCATTTGTAATAGTTTTCGTAGTTTGGGCGGATTCAAGCTTATCTCCAGTCATTACTGCGAGGCCGAGGATAAATTGTAATGTGTACAAGTAGAATATGAAAACTGTGCCAATGCAAATGTGTGACATTTTGATTGTTAACATGCACTTTGTTTGCACCCTGACCGGCTTACTTTTTCCATGATACAAAAATCAGCAACAATAGCAGTTAGTTCAATTTTGACCAATTGACTGCCTTCAACCTTTAACATGGCTGCTTTAAATTTATATTTTACGTATTTATTACGTATATTTCATACACAACTATAGAAAGTTTCATCGAAAGTTAGACAAATGCATCTTGACAAATTAAATTTTAAAGAGCGCCATAAAAGAAAAAGACGAAAGTGATTTTGACTTTATTTCATGATTTCTATTTCCTTGTAAGTAAAAAGTAACTGACATGATGCATTCATAATAATTATGGTTCCTGATGATGCTCACATTTAAACACATACACACAGACATTTGATTATTTCATTCATAAAAAGTAATACTTGTTCATGTTTGGTAGAACAAAATATAAGTTGCTCTGATGCAGTCGTCGTAAGAGATAATGTTGATTGCATTCTTATCCTCAACAGAAAGTATAACATTGTTAAGTAATATAGCATTGTATAATGTGGCACCTGGCGTTCACACCCTAATCATAATTGGATTGGTCGTGAATGGTAATAGGTAATATGCTAGTTGTATGACCAGTTACTGTTGATGTGTTGACTGGGTGTACCATCGGTTGTTTTTTGGTTCACTTCATGAGAACGTATGATGATATTTTCTACGTAACGGTAAATTCTTTGATGTTAAGAGTCACAAAAACGCTGTATGAGATTTAATCATTTTGCCATTATGTTCACAAACCTCCATAATTGTTAAATAAATACTAACTTTCTAATGACTTATAAAACGCGTCAAAGCGTGAAGGTGTACATTGAAGAGTGGCTAATCGATAATACGATAATCGATTGCTTAGCATTGACCTTACTCTTAGGTGCACCTATATGCAACCTGGAACTGGACAAAAGTGTAAACTACTTTAATACTGCAAAGGAAATTCTGAAGAATGAATGAAAAGCTAACGATGGTTCATTTTATATTAACACAATACATAAATTGATGGGCTTGAAAGATAAAGTTACTAAATATTTTTTCACTAGATGTAGATATTTATTCACAATAAAATACATAATTATTATGTTACATGCAAGGAACGCTGCTGGATATTCGTCAATATTATGGATGTTGGTTTATCGTAAACTACTTAAACAGTCAATTAACCTCTTTGAAATGTCTTGTTATTTAAAGATATCACCCAAAGTTGTTGGAGAATTGATAAGTAGAGGAGTAAATGAACTTCTCAACAATAATTTCTCATGGTGAACTTTTCTATTTGTAATACATTTGCTATGTGAAGCGGTTATAATTTCCATCTACAATATTTTCTCGGTCATCATGTTGTATTCTGACATCATCATAAGATGAAAAAGTTTCTCTAGTCCCCATTTGATGACCATCGGCTGGCTTCACTGTGGCCTAATAGTGACAATAGTATGCAATTGTTAATAATTAAAAGCACTCTAGTTATCATTAGATTTATGAAAATTAAAAATATTACTCACCTCTTGACATTTTCTATACATTATAAACAGACCAACGGCCAAGAGTATGACTAGAGCTAATAAGAAAATCGTAAATGCTACAAGCATGCCATCCGTCGTGTGTTGTTCGCTTCCGATGGCTCCGGCAATTAATTCACCTGTAATGAATGAAATTCACCGTAGAATCAGTTAATAAATGCCACATGTCAAAAATTGTGACCAGACCCAAATCAAATGCATGAATGCTCACCCTCTTGTTTGTGAAGAGTAATTAAAACACCAAATGTTGATGCATTTTCACTCATTGAGCAGACGAATGTTGTTACAGGATCCGTTACACTACCGCTGTCAATTTCAAATCCCATCTTTGGGTCGTACCGCAAAGTGCTACCTAAATCCAATCGCTGTATTCTTTCCTAAAAATGTTGCAGACATACTCAAATTAGCTTTTCTGTTTAGTTTTTTATAATATATTCAAATTCCAGACATGTGAATAAATTCTTACAGACTCCTCGTGATCAAGAAACAAGTATGGCTTAGACTGAGGATTCGATACTTCACACGGAAGCGTCACCCTTGGATCATAGTCTCTAACATTTTTTATGACTTGCATATGGCGACCTTCATTGACAAATGTTGCTTCTCCGTCACCTGTCAAAAAATCAGCCAACATAGCTGTAATTTTGAGTGTACACTAAACACAGTATGCCATCCTAAATGACTGATGACTTCAGTTTTAATGTTTATGTAACAATGAACATACCAACAGCATAAATGTAGACACTTGCTTGTGGAAAGTTTGCAAAAGTTTTTCTGCAAGTGTAATTTCCAGTCCCTTCTTTATGCAATGGGTCAATGTGTAGGACAGCTTCGTACACTTTCTTCATTGAGAGTACATTATTGCAAGGAACTTTTCCAATTTTAGATGAGTTAGTCTATTAAAATGGGAAAAATATCATTGCATATTACATTCGTATGCTGAATATCGATAGAGCATTTCTTATATGGTATTATTTAATAAGATATCGACAAACCTTTTCAGTTCCTCTAAACCATTGCACGGGATAGTTGGCTCTGCAAACTAATTTGATCTCATCCACAGGATTATAGAGGGAAACAGTTTTATTGGAAACAAGATGAGGGACTCGTGTCCGTCTCGATGATATACTTGAGTTTCTTAAGAGTATTATGATCGGGTTAGAGTCCACAGGGCAGCTGCAAATAAAATAAAACTCAAATTAGCAGGCATTTCAAATAAAAGTGATGCCATATTCTAAAATTGTCTTACTTTAATGTTGACTCCATTTCAACTGGTGGGGCAGCTATAAATTTTAAGATTGAAATAATTTGAGCTTAAATTATGAGTTTATAAAAGTGAAATTCAAAACATATTTAGAAGATCATCTTACGGGAAACGCTCAGCTCAAATGTACTGTTCTTCCACTGTGTGCTGTTCCAAACTGGAGCAAAGCACATTAGACTCTTCACATCCGCATTTGGAATTCTGATATAGCTTGATCTCAAATATTTTTCCAAGTCATATGAAAAACGGTCATCTTTCTTTTCTATAAAGTAAACCGATAAATGTAATTTATTCATTAGTAGCAAGTTTCATCTAAAATCAATTGATCGATAATATGTTCGAAAGTAAACGTGTCGAAATGTTCACTTACCAACTTCAAAGAAATCAACAGTACCATTGCTGTACATGAAGGCCCACTTTGCCTCTCGAGCTATTTGGAATTTTTCATACATGCAGGTAAACAGCATTTTATCCCCAACAAACACATTTGTCTCAGGACCAACTATTCGTACCAAGTTTGTGGTTGGCACCGCATCAATATCTGTCAATTTTGCAATGAAAACGATATTCAATACTTATTTTAAAGACCTACTCAGGTATCAGGATGCGCAAATTGTTTTTTGATAATGTCTAATTGCTCTTACAAAGCGTGTCAAGGTTTGCGATGGCAAATTTTGTTGTAATATAATCGGAAACGCCACATTTAATAATTCCGGAACGAATGTAGCCTTGACTGATTGTGGTCGTATTGTGTGGATCATCACCATCTTCATCACTAAATATACTCTCGGAGGAATAGCTTCGTGCATCAAAGTCAAACTGTTGCATTAAAGAAAAATACACACTCAAGTTGTAAGACACGCCATTTTTTATTTGACCAAAAGATCGAGTGTCAAAACATACCCATGATAAATAGCCTGATTTAATTTGACATTCCACCGGATTTTCACATGGTATGAATGTCATATTAACCCTGGAGCTGGCTTTGCTCGTACAGCTTAGCTCTCCTCTTGGTGTTGGAATATTCATAAAGTAACCATCACCCTCGGTGTTCAAGGCGAAAGCACGAATAGTGCCACGGAAAGTGCGGTCCAGTAAAAAGTAGAATCTTGCCGCTTTGATACCATCTATGAAGATTTTTTTTTCTCAGTAATTCTTCCAATTGCAATTGTTACATTGAAATGATATGTTTAGTCATGTGTCAGTCAATCATCTTACCATTTTTCAGTGTCCAATTACATTGGCATCCATAATCTGTATCGTAATGCCAGGTCCACAACACCTCTTGATTACTTTTTTTCACGCAACTGACGTCTCCTCGAATCACATCTTGTTTCGGGTGTGTAAAGACGTCTGCAGCAGCTCCGTATTTGAATGTGTCAGACTTGTAAGTGATTTCTCTAACATGATGTTGTGCAGGTACATTTTGATTTGTAAATTTCATCTCAACGGGCTCAGTAGCTTTGCATTGCATGGAGATCCTTGAATTTCTGAAGGTCAAATGGTTTTTGCTTGGCGAAACGATAAAACCTTTGGTGGTAATGGAAAGTCAGGGGAATAATTGAAACTCAAGTGCGCAATATATGATTTTTATGTGCTGGTCGATAATGATGAGTCATTAAAATTTATGTACCTTTGGGTGGTGACACTGTTACTTCAACCACTTCCGTATCATTTTTATAGCTTCCAGAGCAAACATATTTCCCTGCAAGCACAGTAGGATCAGATCCTGCTCGCAGGAAAAATCCCATCTTTGTATCATAATTTTGAATTATTTCCTTGCTCAATGCTGTAAAGTTGCCATCCTAAAAATCAAATTGTCAGGTAGCTTAGACGAGTTAAATTTTTATGAATTGCAATAATAGCATAGACGCTGATGAAAAATATACTGTACCTCGTTTACTCTCAAGATTGAAGCATTCAATTTAGCAACATTTGCTGGGCATGGAATGTAAACTTGTGAAACCCCGGCTTTTACTAATACTGTTGCTTCTACAGTTTTTCGCGTGTTGAAAATTGTGGTACCATCTATAATTTGAGAAGAAAACTAGTGTAAGTTATCATCATACTTTCATGACACTCAACGATTCGGACTTTAATTTCCAATTCATTCAAAAAATAAATAGCGATTGTTTTGGAATTGAATGTGCAGCAGTGTGAATGTTAATTTATATTATGATTTCAGTAAATACAATGCAACAATAAAGTTTTAATTTTAAACTTTAGGGTATTGTAAAGTGTTCATTTTAAAATCGCTTTCTAACATTGTAGTATGTTTTATGAGCATTAACAAATTTATAATATGTCAGTTTAAACTCCTACCATGTATAATATGTAGTAATTAATTATAACGCATTGTATGTAAAATATACAGTGCCTAATTAGGCGTATGGTTTCATATTGCTCTTCTCAAGTTTTGCTTAAAACATTTCTCCATTTTCATAACTTGTAAACTCGTTAAAATAACTTAATGAATCCGCAAAAAAGAGTAAATACAGCGTTTGAAAAAATCAGAAAGTTAGTCACAAATATGATGTCCATGCTTTTTTGTTTGGCTTGATGTAAGGTGTAATAAGTTGTACAGAGAAAATATTTAAGAAATGACATTTTGTTTTCATCCTAAAAATGTAGAATTCGAATGTGAAATGAAGTCGAAAGATCTTTGTTCAGCTTTTGGCATGCAAAACATTTTCCCTGCTTGAATTGGTAACAACAATACTCACCGTGAGCGAATCTGTAAATTGAGACGGCTCGCTTTCCATCAAAACTTTTACACGTGTAGTTTCCTGTTCGTGACTCCTTTCCAGTGTATCCGCTAGCCAGAAGCTTTAAACTTGACACAAAACACCTTTTCGTGGGGTTTAACACATTGTCCACATACACGTGCGTTTCCTCACTCAAGTCTGGAGGTTTACTTCCGCTAAAATCCCATGTAATCGGATAGCTTGCCTTACAAAATATGAACATAGGTCGGAAAGAATCCCACGTTTCATCTGCAGTTGTCGCAGATTCAATTTCCATTGACTCGGTAGATGCGAAAGCAGCGTTGAGCAAAGTTGCCTTTTTGTCCAAAGCGTTTGACTTTGTTGCAGTAATCACAGGCGCCTCATTCTCCGATGGACACTCCAAATGATCCTCTTTTTTTGCATTACTAATTCCAACACAACAAGACACAAAAAGAAATCCGAAAAATACAACAGTATTCGGTAGGTGTTTTGAGATCCTTTTCTTAGAACGACTCTCCGACTGACAGGCACACTGTTCACATTTATCAACCTCCATGTTGATAGAGATCACTGGTTACAACTCTGCATAAATACACTAATCAATCATCGGAAATACTTGTATGGATATCTTTCCCCACGACACCAACAACCCTTTGCTGAGGGCTTCGTACGAGACCCCCAACACGAAAATTTTGCACCACCAGTAAAGCTTATCTCTCCCAAAAAATTTCAATACTCAGACGAGCATCCAACCACTGCTCATGAAACACTAATGACAGGACCAATTTTTAGGTAATATATTTTACGACATTACCTAATCTTCGGGATGATGCAGTTCGTCGAACCAACCACTATAACAGGTAGCCAGTTATGCCAGTAACGAGTTTCAGTTGCCGTTAGCGTCCTCAGCACCAGCAACAGCAGTAGTATGCAATTACCAGCAGCGATGCACAACTCGGCTTCATTTACGTAGTTGGCGTTCCTGCAGCAGCTACTTCACTACTACCACCGTTTCTGTACACTCATTCGAACGAAATTCGTACATGGGGTGTTGGCGTGCTCTTATTCGAATAACTACTGCATGCATACAAATCACAGCCTTGCTTTTTACCTTTGTTAAAATTCTAATATTATTGAACATACAACAGCGAAAGCGGCGATATATTTTGTATATATAAAAGATCCACTGCACACAAAGGCAACATCACACAATGAACCATTCTTTGTCAACTGCTCAGAAAGAAAAAATAAACATTTGAAGTTTTGCCGTTTTTGTATGGATGCAATATAGATACAAGCCGTTTTATTGCAGTGTGTAATCTTGTCTGCACGAAGGGCTTCATCACTCATCACAATATTAACATCTCTAGTAGAATATTACATTCTGCAACAACTTACACCTTAAAGGTGTATCTGCAAAACAACTTTAAGAACTGCATACGAAGAACATTTTTCATTGCATGACTCGTCTTTAACTTGTAGCCTACGTAAACGTCTCAGGTAAGTCTAAAGTCTAAACCTAAAGGGTTTGCGAACCTAAGATTATTACAGAGTGCAAAATGTCGTCCTGTCAAACTCGAACTTGCGTTGAGCCACACAGCACAGTGGCAACACATAAAATATTGAGGAGTCTACTACAAAGGGCAATTACGAGGCAAGAAATTATATTCAAATGAAACTGAACCGAAAAACGTAGCAAGCTACATAATGCATAGAGATGCTGCTGTGCTTTTTGTACTTGAATTGTACGTGACATTTGCTACAAGATCATCCATTGTTCATTTTGCTGAATTCTATAGGCACTGGTAAATACCAGCGGAACAAAGTTAAACCCTGCCCTGGTCTTAACTCGCTGGTATGCAGATTGTCTTTGGATTAATATTATGATGCTCTGAAAGTAATTCGATCTGGTCAAGAAATCTTGTTTGAAATAGTTTCGTTTTTTATTGCCACTTATTACATATAAACAGAATATGATATAACTAACACGATATTATAGGAAATTTTACTGCGTAAGCATATGCATAACATGTTTTTATCGACTCTAGCTAAGCATGAGTATCTATGAACTTTTATAGGTAGATAATATGTATGCGACCAATAATAAAATCTCTATCATTCTAAGACTCAAAATTATTGTTGGCTGTGCTAACCAAGGCTGTTGTTAGCTTTTTTATTGCTACAACATTTTCTAAAAAGATTATCAATTAAGTTCTTCATTGAAAGGAAAATTTTCTTATAAGATGGAACCTTATCCATGCCATGCCTCCAAATGGCGTGTACTATCGTAAATTTACTTTTCTATTAGCATAGAATATAGGAAATATGTACATAGCTTTCTTCAGAAAGATTTTTCCTCGCGTTTGATGTGCTCAACCATTAGATAACTTTAGATAATATACCTACTAATGATTTACCACATGCAACATCAAGTTTTTACAGTAGAAAATCTCAATATGCGAAGTCAAGTATGTATTATTCCAATATTCTACGTAGAAACGCAAATCATAATTATATAAGCGTAAAACATGGTATGTTATTATGGTACAAACTTCTATCTTTTCAGGTCTTTTGAACCACTTCTTTCTATAAGTCTTATTGCTGATACATTCAATCTTTCAAATTTTGATATTGAGCATATCAGCATATTTCGACCACTTTCGGATGGTCATTTAGATTGCAACATTTTTTAGCACTGTTGCGGATGCATTATTTATTTGTGATGTTATCGTTCTAAGCTCGAAGTAAATAGGAGAGCCTTTTGTTTAGTAGTAAATTACAATCTTTTAGCAGCGGAAATATCAGTGTTGTTCTGTGCAAATTAATATCTTCAAATTATGTAGATGCATTCTTTTGCGGCTGTCGAATCCTTATTTTACTTATTAATGACTCGGTTATTTAAAAATACATTTTGAATTGGGTGGTTTGAAAGGTTTGATCATAATCATTTATCATTGTACAGTTTATGTGGAAGGGAAACACTTTGATAACAACAACAAAGATGTAATCACTGGTACCAGTCACCGAAAGTAAGATGCATGAAAAGAATAAACAACCATTCCATTCTGGTTTGCTTCTATTTTTTCCGACCACTTTTTTAACAAGCATCCGTACATTTTATCATCCGAAACGTTGGAGCACAAAAGCATTACTCTAAAATACATCTACATGCACGTACTCTATATCTGCAGTCTGCAGTGTGGTCCACTATCTAATATCTGATTGAACTGTTTGCGTGAACTCTTGAAGCTCTTATATAACCCATCAAAGGTAAATGCTTTTTTAAGCATCCAAAATACTATTAAGCAATTTCAATATTACCCGCACCGAGTAGCGAGTGCATGAACTTTTTGTCATTCATATTGTCAATCTCATTCATTTTTCCTGTGCTATCTACGTAAGCTCCTTGTTTCTCACTTGGGCATCTTATATTTCGTCTCCGTCATCTCCACCTGTAAAATACTTTGTACATGAGGAGGTCAAAATTAAAAGAACTTGCAATCTTTGTGATGATGATGATGACTTTTTCAAGCATGCTGCAGCAATTCTATTGTTGTTTATTCATGTCATAGTATGTTTTTTCTTGAATACGACACGGAGTTGTCAAAAGTCAGATCCTGTTATATCATAAATTATCACCTCACAAATGTACAATGTAACTAACTGGTCACCGGCACTTCATTTGTTATCGATTCTTGCGTACGAGCAGTATGCAATTGCCACGACAGCTATCTATAAACATTCTGCATTAATTGTGTGTTAATGACAAAAACTCAAACATTGCGCATATATCTTTATCGCGCATATCATTCAACTTTGCATCTCACATATAGGTAACAAATATTAATCTTCCTTCAAATAACAAACATGCTCATTTTTTATATAATACTTGCATTTTCCAGATTTTTTATGACTGATTCACAGGTTTGAATAACATTTGTAAGAAATTGAATGATGAAAAAGTAACTAACTGTTAACTGTCTAATTTGTGATGGATTGCACCCTCTCCTCCCCTATCAAAGCCTCTTGCATATCAATAAAAATCGTAAATCCAAAGTTAAATTTCATCTGAGACGTATCATAACTAACATGTCAAATCAATATGAAGCCATTTATAGAGGAAACTTTTCGCCAAATGTTCTCATGAAATAACATAAAGAAGTAATCTCTTTTTGCTCTTGAGGATCGTATTGTCCGCTCTTTATTCTTATGAGTCATGACTATGTAGTTAATTAAAATGTTAGAATAAATTTTATTGTATTATTGTACATTGTATAGCCAACACAAAATCAAATTGGATTATGTTGTGCTCAAGAATCACAGACTACAGGTTGTATCCAATTCTGAACATACTTTCTTTGGATGTAGATGGTCAGTACTGACTGGCACATATGTAATTAAGGTAGTAAATTAAACTGCGTTATAGTAAATATCGCCACTTCATTACTTCTCTTATAGCTGCAGTTTGAGCTCTCACGACACAAATCTAAGCGGAATGGAGTGAAAAATAAGAAGATGAACATATTTTTAGAATCTTCTGTATTTACCAAAGCCTTGTACTCATAAAAACTTAAATACAGTGGCGGAGATGTTATTTCGATAGACTCACTTTTTTACAGCAACATACATGCGCATTTATGTTCCTTTTTTGCCATTAGACTGACAACTTAAAACTTGTTCTACTTATAAAAAAGGTTTTACCACTACACTTATAGAATAGAGGTATAATTTAGACTGAGAATGCTATTAGTTATGGTTTACAAAGGATGGTAAATAATACATGCATTGTTGTCATGAATAGACCGGTGTGATTAAATGCATTATGTATGTATGCGTGCAATTTTGTTATAGTCCTATTATCTGAGGTTTATTTAGTTTTAAGTAGAAAATGATGATCATCATCATGACGTAGTGGATTCAAAAATTGTTATGACTGACAAGTTCCATGTAGACACAATGCTATTATTGAGGCCACCTGCAAAACTGAAGCTGTACTGCAGCCCGAAGGCAAGTTCTATAATCCGCATAATATGTGTAGACGATTTGTTTACGCGAATATTTTGTTATTAGACGCGATTTGTTAAACTCTCCTAAATGCTATATTTGGTGGTGAATTTAAAATAGGGTCGGATTGTATGAAATCATTTACTTAAACATTGAAACCCACAAAGATTTTTTTTAAATCATGTTGTAAGTGCTAGCAAACACCCTCCTATGTACTGTATTATTTTATAGCAAACCAAAAGACTCCAATATGCATCCCAATATGTAGAACGCACAAAGGTACGTAGTTGTTCGAATAAGTAGTGAAAGTTTCTCAACGAAATGAATTGCATATACTTACACACACGGAGAAACAAAATTGTGGGTTTCATGTTCAGGAACACTGATTTATACAGGTTCATCGTTTCTTTATGTATAAAACCTGGAAAGTAGCATATTCCTAACTTATTTCAAAGTTCTATCCCATAACTCTTGGCAATCAACTCAAATTAAGGTTCACCAAGTGGGAAGCTGTATGACTGCATTGAATTCTGCTCGGAAATACGTACATATTTATATGCAAACTTTATTTGTTTTAAAACTAATTTACTAACTTGATATGTCTTTGAGGAAATTATGTAAGAACTGTACTTATATTGAATGTGATTTGTTTGACCAGGTATTCTAATAAAAAATTTAGGAAAAACTTAAACATATAAAGCATTCTATACCGCAGCGCTATAAAAACAATACGTGTGTGTTTTCCTTATTGTAATCAATTATTCATCATGTCGCTGTTAACATAATCCCTATTGTAAGGTGCACATTAAAATCGTTAGTAATTTTAAATGATTTCCTCAGCAGTAAAATTAAGACTCTCCATGATGTTAAGTGGTAATGAATTCCTCATAATCAATTTACACTCGTATTATTCATGCATTTTCATTCTCCTTAAGTACATGACATTTCAAAATCAGTTGTACAGCAGTAAACAGCTAAACCTAATATGTATTGATCCACTTCTATCCATAAATGTGTGAATATATAACTTAATGCTTTTTATCTACAAATGATTTTAAACACAATGTTGTGTCGTTTCTCTCCTTGACAAACAAAATGCCTAGTTTGGAAAGTCGTGTTTTTCCCAATCGTGTTCATTTCTACTTCTTTCAGGTTTTAATCTTTAATACTTTATCTGATTAATTAAAATTTAGAATTTAACAGTTTTTATATACACTCCGTTAGGCTTTGAGTGGTTGTAACTTGAGTAAAGATTTTATGTTGGTGCTATAATATGAGAGTTATGCCAATCGCCAGCACAGCATTCATCATCATTATTTAATTGTTTTCTGGCTATGAGAATTTTTTTTCTTGCGTAGTTGATTATCAAGGAATCACGACAAACGATCATTACGACTTGAACTAAACGCGTAAGTAATCATGTTGTTACGTATATGACATCCATTCATCTTACCTTGAAAAGTTTGTGGAACTTTTGCTGTTATTGAATGTTCGAGGCATTTTACTTTTTCACTATTTCCACTCAAATGTTTTATGTCTTTTCATATAATAAAGACGTAGGTTTCATCATTAGCACATTTGCAAGACATTTGAGCACAGGACCAATATAGCACAACAAAATGACGGTCATATTACACTGTATGCTTTAATTATTTCAAACAAGAATTAAAACTTTTCAATCAACTTCTCATGATTCAAAGATGTCTCTATATCTTTCAAGAAGCTTTCATGTTAACAATATGTAGGTACATCAAAACAATTTTTAGTACGTAATATAAGAGCTATTGATACGCATTACGCTTGGACATGTATACAAATAATACCACGCATTTTCGCACGTTTTGCAACTGAAGGTGGTTTAAAAAACTTGGCTGACCAAAATATATTTCTTCTTAAACGACATACATCAATAACACGCTTCAATTGAATTGAATTTTATCCCCATTTTAGGACGGTTATTCAATAATTTTTTGTATCTCATATTAGACAGTTTTCGGTTTCATATGAATCTCAAACTTCGTGATTGATTGCTCTTAATTATTGGCATTAGCATGCTTCCTTCCTTACTTTTAAGCGACCACCAGCATCCAATTTAGGGAAGCCGTAACTTGAGTCACAGCGCAGGTTACGAAATCGCTCATTTATTAGCAAATTATAAGTAGTCGCATCAATGTTCAGCCCCGAGTTTTGAAGAAATGATTTTTACACGCTCTAAAACCTTTTACTTAGGATTGGTATCATCATTCAAGTTGAAGTAGGGAAATACATAATAATGTCATATTTACCACAAAACCATGCTTAAACCTAATGTGTGAAACAAAACGTCAACCAAATATGTAGTACCGCTTCCGTAAACCTTTTATACTAATTTTTTGAACAAATTTGTTAAACGTTTGGTTTGATTCTAAAATCCAATTTTACTACTAAGCAGATTTTTAAAATAAGTATTTCATACTTATGCATAATGTCTTCAGTCAGACTATTCAAAATTTGAGCAAGAAAGCTTTTGTCTTTAGTAGTTCATATAATAAGGTGGTTACATCCTTAAATGAGCGAATCATTACATGTTCATGTGGGCCAGTCATATATCATTGATAGGTTTTTGTAGTGTGTTCATTGAAATTTTTTTTCATTTCACTGATCAGATCACATTCAAATTGTCATCCCATAACCTCTTTGAAATTTTGCAGCTTGCAATTTTTTACGTACGTGTATATTTTTTTGCTTGATTAGTTCTCAGTTCTAGGGTTCTGGGAGTTGATTGCTTCAATACCTTGAGGACATTGCTATCGCCATATTCAATACTTACCATTTAATTGCCCTCCTGTTGCATTCATGTGATGAACCATAAATGTATTATATAACATGCACAAATCACAAACATCCGGTAGATAGTAGTCCTTATGAATTTGGGCGTTGTCTACCTGTTTTGCTACACTGATAATCGTGGACGTGATCTCTAAATTATAAGTTCAAATTTTCATACACAGATAGTTCGACCCTTGAAAGCAAAAGCAGAAATTGATTTTATAAATTTTAAAGTATCCCCAGAGCAAAACAATAGACTTTATTACTAATCGGCAAAATACAAGACATAACAGAGGCAAAGGAACGTCATTATTGCACTTGTGTCATTACAAGTCTTTATACCTTGGATGTCGTGTACCTATAATCATTGAAATGTGTGTATGAAATCATAAAAACCGTACTGCCTAGGGAAGGATTTGACAACTTCTTGCACGCATAAAATGGTAATGCACGTTTCCACTGAACACTGAATAAGAACAAGTTAGTGAAAAAGTGATTTGGTCTGATTACGAATATATTTTTTTGCAGCGCATGGCAATGTGGTACAACTAACTATCATTACTAGTCACTTGTTAACAAAGATGTTTGAATTGTGCCTATCTATGTATGCATGAATGGTATATAAGGTGAAACATTTTGAATAGAATCATATTGGATTTTCTGTTCTATAATGTAAATAACATTTCAAAAGGATCAAATTGTTCGTTTATAACATAACATGTGTTTGCCATGAATTTGCGATGGCATAATTCAAATTGTGTTGTCAAATTGGATATTTTTTTAACTTGGACTGCACGGTGTGTTATCCTTTGAATTTGCTGTAATGATTTTTTTTGTCGTTTCATGCGATTGTGTACCGACCGACAGACCGCTTGCTCGAGATATGTCAAGTCTGCTTCTGCTCTGCATTTTACCATAAGAAGAAACTGTCACATGAAATGAAAAGTAAATTATATCCCTTCCGCAAAAGAGCAATGCATATTATGATTGTAACGTAATATTGAACATGTTTAGCAGAAATAAAGTTTATGTTGTGGTGCTGATAAACGAGATGGTAGGATGTAGCATGCTCGTAGTAAATTGCACAAACCCATCATCATCAGAATCATTAGTCTGTTACCCTATGTGTACATGAATGAACCGCTGCGACATGCGTACAATAAAATAGTCTAGAGTCATTCAAGAAAGGAAATGTAACTCTCACTTTTTTCCATATTGCATTTCCACGTATATATTTTTTCTTCAAGTTAGTAACAATTGCTCTATAAACTAGTAACTAGGATTGGGAATAGGAAATTCACTGCTAACTGCAATTTAAACAGCATGCGCGCAGATGAACTGACGATTTATTTTTATTTATACGATTTATTGTCAATTACGTGCATACGCAATGCACCCCAAAAGAGTTCCGTACATTTATTACTGCGTGTTCAGCTCAGGTGTTCATTTACTGCTGACTCTGCATTTTACTTAATGAGGAAGAAGGCGAGAGTAAATAAAAAAGGTGGCAAAGTGGGCAAAGAAGTTGCAAGAAAAAACAAGGCAGGCTATAAAAATTATAGGTACAGCGGATATTATGCATGTGAAATGTTGATGATGATGATGTGGCAGGACTTGAGACATGTTGCTGAATGAAGCTCTAGCTTACCCTCGGACAAGCTGTCATCAAGAGTTTAACTGTAATGTAAGCGATGAGAAATTTTCCCATTGCATTTTTAACGAAAACGAGATTTCGCAATTTTTGATTGAATAAGTATTTGTGTTTGCTTAAATGAATGAATGAATGTATGAATGCATTGATAACGATATTTTATGTCTGATGGTGTACTCTGTAGATAAATTGTCAAGTTGCATATAATATATGTAAATATCACAACGTTACCAATATGGTTTTTATTATTGCTTTTAAGACAACATTGTTATGTATTTAAAAATTAAATTTATTGGTATTCATGAAACAATTATGCTTTGTCATATCCTTTCTAGCTGTGTGAATACTTAAGCTCTGTCGCTGTCCAGTCAGAAAAGACACTTATACTCTAAAGGAATATATTACAATTTAAGATTTTGCGATATTTCTGAAATTTTAATTTGCCTTATCAAGGAATTATTGCTGCATTATCCACTGTAAACTTTCTTTCGCTCGTTTTACTATATTTATCTAAAATGTTCGTCCGTACTACTAGGTATGTAGTAGACATTACCTATGAAATGAATAGTTTAAAGCATTACTGGGAAATGAGTTGCAGCTCAGAAAGATGAATAAGAAATGTTGATATTACAAAAAATAAAGCAAACAGTCATAATATTGCATTCCATCTGAAAATATGTAGACTTTATTTTACCAATAATATGAAATAAGCAGTTATTTTCATTTGGAAGAAATTTTCATTTATAAAAAAATTTTATAACAAAATTTCATGCAAAAAACAAAGCGAAAAAAGTAGTTTTACATTACGTTTATAAAAGACTTTTTTTATTCAATAAGAAAGGAAATATGTCAGTTTAAAAAATCTCATTATGATATGAACTACTTATTGCTACTCATTAGAAAATAATATGGCAATAGAACATATTTACAAGAGTAAAAAGCCTAAAATGATCTGAAATGTATTTCTTAAAATTCTTTATACAAAATTATACCAACATCGGTTTGTAGTAATCAGCATCGTTGATAAATGTTTTGACCAATTCTTTGAGACATTTCAACCAGTCTTGGACTGCCAGTAGCTTTGAGAACCTGTGGCTTGAGAGCAACGACCTTGCTTTATCTGCCGAAGTCCTGTAAATAAAAATAACATTTTGGAATGCTTTTCAATTTGATTGAACTAATTTTATGAAAATCTGCTATGCAGTAATGCAGTACATTGCATTTCGCATTCATTAAGCAATGGAAGGGTACATAGGTAAACTGTATGTGAGTTTCTTGCAAAAAAATCAATGAAGCTTAACTTCAGATGAAGGTTAAAAGGCAAAATCCTTCGTCACAACAGTGTTAAATAAATATATATAATCAATAGAAAGGGAAAGACAATCATAACAAACTTAATGCATTCCTGTTATCAGTTATCTGAGATATCAGCATGTAGTTAATGTTTAGTACATAGTGCAATATGTTTTCAGAGGACATTAGGTGTGGTGGTAATTTTATAACCCCTGAAGAACGTTAACAATAATAATATGTGCATATAAAGTGCTTCATAAAAAGGTTACCAACTTAACTTTGTTTGCTTTCGAGTATTGGCTTCATTGGGCGTGATAAAAACATGCAACAACACATTTGATGTGACTGAGCGTAATAATAATCATAATCATTAATCAATCATGCTTCTAGGGAGGAAACTGAAGTAAAAGCGCAAGACTGCAGAAAGGAAACAGGTTAAGTTACATGTTGGTCATTCTGTCACTGTGTTATATCCTCTTATGACCATGCTATGTCTACATCCAATGACTTGACTACCTACCTTTCTTGTTATTGTTTTGCGTTATTGTTTGCAAGATAATTAGGGCCACAGTGACGACAAATATCGCCAACCGGTCAACTATATATTAGCAGAAATGCATACAAAACATATAGGTGATAATAATATATTATTTGCAATGCAGCAGTATATTGGGGGGGTCTGAAATTTTTCATGATAATTAATTCCTGTTAAAATATGATTTTATATTTTATATATTGAATAAAAACGCCTTTTTTACACTGCTTATTCATTGTTCTCATTCAGACTATACACGTCCGCATGCATCCAAATTCTACCTGTTTAATTTCAAATTTTAGCATGCTTTGTGCATGTAATAGCACAGAGCACAGCCAAACTACTACACATGTTGTCTCATGAAAAAGTAATTTTTTGTTCAAACAATGGTCGTTGACATAAACAACTTCAGCACCAATTAAACGTGAAGTGTTTAAGTTAAAATGATCCATTAAATTTAAGAAATGCTTTAAATTTTGAATCATAATAGCAAAGTCAATAGACAGAGGACGTTGTGTGTCATCGTTTCATTGTTAAAAAAATAACTTTACATGCAAACGACACAATGCCCCCATCACTTAACTTAACTTTTACTACTTACGAGTAACCCTGGCTTTTGCACAGTCAAATCTGCATGTGTTTTTATAAGTGACGCCGTTACTGGCACATATAAGCGCTTCCTCGTTATCATCACAAGCACAGGTCCGTTTCTTTGAGTTGACTGCGGTTGCGTTTTTTTGGACGATGGTTTCCTCTAGGACAGCACTAAGTTCAGCCTCAACCTTAGAATAGTTTAAATACAATGTTGTAGCACAACAATTTTAACCACATAAAATTTGTATTCGACATAATACTATCTTGCTAGATTCTCTACAGATTACAACGAGAATATGCATGTCATCATGCAAAAACCACTTAATCTCGTACGACAATGAGTCATTTGAAGACAACAAGAGTTTTCTTATTTCAAGTTAAAAAATGTTTAAGTCCACTTTTACTCAAAGAAGACTTCATATCATAATGAAAGGGAGACGTTTTTGTCAGCAAAAGTTAAATTACCGTTGTTGCTGTTCCGTTTCTGTTAACATCGTCTTTGGGTGATGACGATTGCTGATTGTAGGCTGTTGCATTTGTTGTACATGATGAGTCCTCTATTGTTATGATTGCTGCACAAATAAAAAATAGCACAGTTTTTGTAGCCACAACTTTAGAGAAGATGCACCTCATTGTTTAGTTTTGAATGTTTGACAAGGGTTTTTTGGTGGTGCTGTTGATTCGGATTCGAATGATCACAAACTCCAATTATACCAGAAGAAGTGGCCAATGATAGTAGTCGTGGGTCTTTTTACTTTGTTCCTTGTGTTCGATTTCAATTTCAAAATAGGAGAGATGAAAGACTAGAAAAAGATAACTTCTTTGTTCTGAAAATTGAAAATATCAGCCGGAATATAAATGTATTGCGAAGTCAGCAATGTTTTACAAGCATCATCAATTATGAATATGTGCGCCTTGAGGATATCGTATTTTCTCAAATAAAACCACCGTAATAAAATTAAATTTTTTTATCTACGCTATCGAATTTGCAAATATTTTGCCCTTGTTCAGCTTGCGGGAACAGGTTTGCTTGTTTTCCATTTTTCATACGACGATGATAAAATAGATAATATTACGAGACACGTCACTATATAAAAATCTACGGTATACACTGGTTGGTTGCATCCCTTTAAAGATCACATTAAAAGATATTTAGCCTACTCATCTGTCCATATTCTATTTGTTATTACTGAATACTATTTATGCTAAGCCATATGCATGCACGTATGGACGTATGTGGTACAAAGAATAATTTTCATTTTGCAATATTCGTTATTTCAACTTGCCTAAATAAAGATAGGATTCATTGGACTTCATATGCCAGCACAAATTTGCTCAAAACTTCCCATAGTACTATAACTGGTATGTCCACATGCTGGATCTGATGTTTACAGCAATCTTCATTTTCTCAGGAAAAGTCAAGGTGTTAATGGGTCTTTGGCCATTGCATTGTTAGGTTATGATTCAATGTGAGTCAGTCCTAAGAACTTACCTTGCATTTTCACTTAATACCTTTTTGCGTCATCCCGTAACTTAGACCTCCACGAAGAACAAGTAACAAGCTTGCTCGTATGTATGTCGTAAGTTTCAGCAAAAATAAATCCAGATAAGGAGTTCATCCAGAAAGTATTATCATGCATTGTTATTGCAATTGATAATTACCTATGTACCTACTGTATCATTGCTTCTACATTTTCAAGAAATGAACATTGAACATTATGTAATAACCAATAATTATTTCGACACATAATGTTAATTTTTTATTCTTTACACACTTTGATCGTTTAGGTTTACATAATAATGCATTTCCGTCATATTTTGTGAGTACAGTCATTGAAATATATAATATATATTTATTGTTTGAATTAATTGAATTTAATTATTGGTAATATACATACATTTCTTGTACACAGAAGTAAGATCTTAAATACATTCATTATACTACTTAATATATTTAAACTAAAAATTATGCAGCTAAATTTTTCTTCTCTATCACTTAATAGCTTTAAATATGCTCGTAAATTCTCAATCAACTGGTTTAAATTATACATTTCTAATGAAAGAACTTAATTTATCTTAATTATCTACGTGTAGTAACAATATATAGCTTATATTTATAAGTACAAAAGATCTTATTATCTATAAAAATGTATTCTATGTCATGTATCGACAAACACAGGGTCACAGGGTTGCAAGGAGTATATGGGTAAAACCGGGTAAACTTTCCGTAGGAGTTGGGACTGGCAGTTTTTCCCTAAAAAATTCGTCCAGTATTGAAAAACTTTTTGTTGACAAGATGGGTTTTGAAAACATAATCTAATGTGCTTAAAAACTATGAGAGAAAACATTGAAAACTGGTAAAATGAAAATTCAGCAATATTTTCATGAAATATTGATAAAGTAACTCAGTAATTAAAAAATTATGTCTCATGAGAATAAAAATTCTTGACATGACTTCAGACAAGTAGTACTTTAGCCGTAAGACTTTTTAAGGAAGGAACAAAATTAGCAAAGAATGTCATAAATAGGAGCAGTGATAATGAATACATTTGGGAAGACTATACGATTCCAAAACTATATAATATGTACAAAAGTATTTGAAACCTAATTTAATAAGTTGTATTATTATCTAAAAAATAATTTTTCATTGATACACACTTTTTTGTTTATGATTTAATAAGGCTTCCAAGACTATTCACAAGTACGCACCTATGCAAATCGTAGCTTCCCCTCAAAAGTATTTTAACCGTGCCATCTTATCTTATCTTAACTATAGGTATATCTTTTTGTATGTAGGTGAAAACACCATAAAATTAAAACACGTCTATCAATGGTGTATAGCGCTGTATGAAGCATTTTCAGGTATACACATAAGTTTTGTTACAAAAACAACTCTAAACTATTTCCTATTTAGTCTCCGAATAAAACTAACTGCGTGTTTTACATTAAAGCTGCAACATTAAAACTTTTTAATTTACAAAACAATTAACAAAACATAATTACATAATACACGTTTTGCATTTAACAACTTAGTAAAAGTGAGACTGACCATGATAGTATATTCTACTAAATGTAGTTAGTTTGTGACGCTATTTATACACCACTCTATAGCCATTAAAAATTATTCAAAAAAAGTAATTTCATTAAATCTTGGCTTTTTTACAAGGAAGTAAAAATAATATTGGTAATTGGCACAGATAAATATAAACATTTCCGAATAATAATGATCAATTAAACCAACTTTTTTGAAAGCGAAATATATTTTTTAAAACAGCAGCTTCGAATCATACAACAAACTGATTTTAAACAAAAACCTATCAGTTCTTGACAAATGTAATTCTGTAATAACCGGTGATATTTTAATTTATTTATTTTGAGTAAAAATATATAAAAAGTACAAAATCTTTTTGAAACACTTTGTATTTTGAAGCATGTTTAAAAACATTGAATTATTATATCTTGCATACATACGTTGGTATTTTAAAGTATGCACAATTTTGGGGTTTACTTATATCTAGTATTGGGGATATTATAATGAGAATATTACAAGAATATTCGTAAAACACTGGTTGCAGTAATACATAATAATATAGATTTGATAATTAATACATACAATTATCGACTCATATAAATAGCAATTCAATATATACTTTTAATTATGTAAACTTAATTTGTATGTATGAGATCCAGACCTTTTTTCTTCCATTCTCTTGATTGGAAACTTATAAAGCATCCCTGCAACTTCCATTTTCCAAAATCAACAAGTAGTCTTAAGGGGCATTCAGCAATGACTTTAGCGTAAAATATGTTTCATACATTTTACAAATACGTAATGCACAATAGGGTAACTGAAAACTACAATTAATTATTGTAAGCTTCACAGAAGCTTTTAAACCATACCACCCTTTTTAGCACGATACAGGCCAGTAGTAAACTTTTTACAGGATAAAAATTGACAGCAAATCCAAAATACATATGTATAAAAATTAATTCTCTATTTGATTGATATTTAAAAATTAGTTTTTAAAATATTTGTTAAACTTCCGCCTGCTCATTCGATCTAGGTTTGAACTGTATCTCTGCATAGTCTGTTGGTCTGACATTGGGCGGAATATTTCTTGGCATTGCTGAAGGATGATGCGCCCTATTGCTTTTCTTCATTGACCCGTTATTACTCGTTTTTGGAAGTTGGAGGTCAGCATAGTTGATGTCTTTTTTCATCAAGGTTGGATCCACAGGGTATGCTCGCCCTCGGAAGCTACGCTCGTTTCTGGGTTGCTGCTGTAAATAATTTGAAGGAAGAAACAAAAGTTACATCAAATGTTTACGCAATCAGTCACGATTTAAAATACTATGTGAGAAATTGTTATAAATTGACAATAACAACAAGGTGCAAAATATTGAACGATAATATAAGTTTTAGTGGCAATAGGGAACTACTGGGTGGCTAGATGGTAGCAAAATCAGGGCCAAATATGTTACGTTAGGTTTTGAAGCGATTGCGGAATTTTCTCATGATAACTAAACGGACCTGAACAATAAATGATAACATTATATATTACTCACGTTGGATATATTAAGACCAACAAAAGAGACTGACCATGCTCGGGGAAAAGAGAAAGCTAAATTATTTCTCAAAGAGCACATGTAAGATATTATGCAAATGAAATAGAATAAAGTAGCGACTTCAATCAGCACAGAACCATACATTCTTCATACGATATTTATAACTAATTATTATAAAATTAAAATTATGATGGGCCAAACAGTGGCGAACTATTTAGCAGCAGCCGATATACTGATAAGATGAAAATAAACGAAATTATAGAGGAATGAGCAGCAAAACGCATCAGCTTTATGCTACTGTGAGACTTTCAACAGTACGTGTTTATGGTATTAATATTATAGTAGGAGTTGGGTATTTCAACTCCAGAAAAATAAGAATTTTAGTTTAAACAATAATTGCTTGTTTCAAAAATGCAAAATAAATATTTAGTGCTTTTTGTCAAAATTCAAAAAATATTATCAAGTTTTCCAAAAGCGCTATAATATCATTTTGGAAAGGAACAAAGAACCACAAAAACGTTGTGTTTATTCATTTCAAACAACAAACTTGTCTACGTTGAAAAAATAATAAAAAATTAAAAACAAATTTCAGGCTAGTAAAGAAAATATTGGGGTTGCTTTGCTAGTACAATATTTTCTTTTCTTGTTTTCAAAAAATGTATATATTATACGAATGGTAGAGAGTAAAAGGTTGAATATAGAGATAGTATATCCGTACTTGTAGCTGAAAGTCTTACAGTCTCTCTTAAGTTCAGCTTCAGCATGACGAAACTGATCAACAAGACGAAACAAGCTGCAGCTATATTAAAAAGGAGAGAAAACGACAAAAAGAGACAAATGTTTAGTAACACAATTAGAACAAGATTATCAGACAGAGTCGTTAGATACCTAATGACTGAGAGAGTGAAAGTGATTCAGCGTTACTAGATCGGAGGAGACAGATTTTTCATACGGTTCGTTTGGATCATCACTCATCACTGTGCACGAAGAGAAATGAGATATGCAGCGAAGACGCGGCAAGGGAAAGACGTTGTGTGTGTGTGTGGAAGTAGTAGTAAATTATGTTATGCGAGTGTAAAAAGTACTATTACGCAATGGAGATCATAATAATATGTAACTTTCTATCTGAACTACTTTTCTCCTTACTTTCTACTCTAATCTGAACACCACAATAATGTATTCTATAAACTTTCTATTTTGTAATGACTCCCATTTTCATGGTTATCGTAATAATGACTAAATCTTTAGTGGTGGGTTTTTCTTATAGTACAATTCAGGAGGTGGGGGAATCAGTGGCGAATCCCTTCCGGAAGATGTGGAGTTAGAAAAAGTCTGTAATGCGACTACAGTGGGACCTTGTTTACAACCAGTTGTAGCTGAACCGCTACTATTATTTCGTTTTTTAATTCTTCCGTTATTCTTATTATTATGATTATCACCGTTGTGCTGTTTGGATAAGAGTAGTTGCTTATTATTGCACTCATCGCTACCATTCAACAATGTGTTATGACGATTGGGATGGGCATGATGATGAGGAAGAAAATGATGATGATTATGACTGTTTCCTACAATTGCTAATTGGTCGGAGGATAGTTCCAAAGGGATATGATGTGGTTTTTTACTACTACAGTTTCCTACATTTACTAGCCCTCCACATCCTAGTTCATCATAACTAAATCTCTGTTGTTCTTGCTCGCTGCTCAAATGACGATGGTGGTGATGATGATGATGACGAGAAAACTCTACCATTTCTGGTGAAAGTGGACCCGAGGAGCCCAACCATCACCGACTCATGCCAAGAGACTCATTATTTCCATTACTGAGTCCAGCACAACTGGTTCCGGGTCCACAACTAGACGCTGTCGCACCCGAGATAGCGAAATTGTTGCAACAATGTGTTGTATCACAAATTGAACCATAAGCCCAACCACCAAAATTTTCAGTACACTCTGGCAGCGGTGGATGCTGCTTAATGGTCTTGTTAGGATTGTGCGGATTGTATGTATGATAGTACTGTGCACCTCCACCATTACTCGTCTCCTTATGACTACCACTATTTTTACTTTTATTTGGCGATTTTGTTGCCGAGTGTTTATTGGAACTGATGGCGCTATTACTACTGGGCCGCGTAAGCGTTTGAGATCGAGTTCGAGTGCGGCCACTACTGGCACAGCTACTATTGCTGTTATTACTATTACGCCCTTTTTCATCTTTATTAACGTTGTTAGTGGAACTACTACTTTCCAGCGTCCCTGCTCCTAATGCTATTCCTACAGACACTGAAGATGATGTGGTATGACCCTGATGAGGAGGATGATGTTGGTGATGATCTGTTTTATGAACATCCAAGTCATCGACAGTAGAACCACTACTGCCACCACCGCGAGGTGAGATTGCAGCAACGGCAGAACCATTATTGCTTTTACTAGCCTGGGAATTATGATGTTGATGAAGTTGTTGCTGCTGAGGATGAGGATGTGGTTGTTGCTGATTCTGATGGGCTTGTTGCTGCTGTGATTGAAAGGATAGATTATGATGGTGTGGTGAAGGAAGTGAATTTGGGTGTGCGTCCAGTACCTTCATTATGTGATAGTCCGTTGGAATGGCGGAGTCTGGCGGCCTCGTATTCCTTCCCTTGTTGTGATGATGACCTAGATGAAGTTCGGTCTGTGGGATGGAAGCAAAACCAGTGGTTTTGCCGTTGTTGTGAACATGTGGATGGTGAATGTGCGGATGATGACCTAAGCGCTGCTCATCTCGTATGCTTCCATCCATATCACTTTTGTCACTGTTTTTTTTGCCATTTCGAGCAGGACAGCAAGATGAGTAACAGTGGTCATTTTAAAGTGATCATTGACAGTAATCAGATTTGCGTTAGAGAGCCATTCATAGATTGATTGAGCAGGAGGAACGACAGCAGCAGCAGGTACCGGCCAAAATATTTTTACGGATAGAGAAGAAGTGTGTGTGCGCGTGTGAGAAGAGCACAAGACCAGACCAAAAACACAAACAAACGAAAAAACAACAGAGCGTGATTAGTAAATATATAATATACGTATAAAAATATCAAACTGTTAAGCGATAAAAAGTTTGTAGTATATTATAATCGAAAACTCGTTAAAAGGTAAAAAATATAAATATATAGACTTTCTCTTGGAAAAATACTTATGAGAAAGAAAGTTATTCTCATGAATATAGTTTATGAAATAGGATATAAAAGCAAAAATATCAACAAAAAAACTTTACTTCAAGTTCACTTCACAATCACAAACCACAATATTATTTTGCAGAGAGTATGCATTTATAAAAGCAAAAGTATTTCTCCAATGAGATATGGTAACTTTCATTACATTCAACCGTTTCATAGAATTCATAGTAGGACAAAAACTATTATTTTAGAAGAAAATGCTATGCAGCAAATTGTGGCTATCATTTCTACGATGAATTATACAAATTCTATGAAACAGTTCTTTTCATTCAAAATTTTAAAATGCCAAATATTTCGCGATATAACGTGACTGTATTCTTACAGGGGAATTATAAAGGTGGTTAATTAAAAACATCTTACCTCTCTAAGTCTGTCGGCTTGAAGTCGCCCCTTTCTGTAAAGGTCAATATGTAAAGAAAAAAAACAAACAAAACATTCTTTAGTTATTTCATTAGCGAAGAAAATGAAAATGAACATCCAATCAACAACAGTGAAACAAGTATGAGAACAACAACTGTTAGTATTTAGTGTGTAAAGATAACCGTCAAAACATTTACAACAAATTGCTCAATGATGTATCACGTCAAAAGTTTACTGTAGAGTAAAGCACACACAACTTACCGTGCAAAATTATTGAGTACACAATGAAATTTTTCAAAATGCATTTACACAACAAATAGCTATATGGTTAGTATAGTACATGGACACTTCACAGTAAGTATAGTACAAGCAGAAAAGCAGTAAAAATATAACCTGCATGTGCAAAATAAGCGGTTTAAGCGTTTTTCACATTATAAATTCGCTGTCTTCCAAAATAATTTCTAACACATAAACATTTTAATAATTTTGCAATATTTGCTAGGCATATGGTATGAATTGTATGAATCGTTTGTCATTTGTTCCTGTCCCTACAACTATATTCATAGATGTACTATAAAATGCATCAGAGACTATACATCATGGTGAATGTCCTGCCTGATGAGTGAAGTAGTATTAACCCGAATTCACCAATGATCATTGTTCATAAAAAGTATCTCCCATTTTCCCTATTCCCGACAAAAAAGTTCTTTGTTTATTCGTGTCACTTTTTCAAATAGTTACGTTAACTGCGTTTTTATATTGTAGCAGCAGCAGAACCATTTGTATGCATTACAAGCTCATGTGAATATACACAGTCCCCCAATTCGTTTTATGATAATACAACCTTTGGGAATTAGCAGTGATGTTAAAAAATTGTCGGGTGATTTGTGATGACACACAAACTCCATTCAAAATATGCTCTGCTTGCATTAGTTATTCTTTGCATTTACAAGTCGTACAGGTTTTTGTTACATTAGTAGTAGGAGAAGGCAACAGAGCTATCATACTTGCCGTCATTACAAAAACTTTAAGGGCAATTTGAGTATCATATTATGTTTCTCAAAGTTTTGCTATTCTATGAATTTTAAGAAAAGTGTTTCTCTAAAAACTATGCTCTGGTGACTGATCTATTAGTTAAAACGGTTGTTGACATAAGGAAGAAAAAATGTCCTTTTTCATGTCATGTTGAAACATGCTATTAATGTTAAAATATATTTCATACTTTCATGTTTTGTGAGAGTACGATGATATTTGCATACTCATAGAAAATTTGTCATCATGAATGTTGTATGCCCTGAAAACAAAAACTATACATTAACTACAAGGGAGTATAAAAGCTTTCGAAACTACTTAAAAATTTACCTCTGTGGATAAGTTTTGGAAACTACATTACAAAGATGGGTGAAAATGGGCATCTATAAAGCGGTGCTGTGTATACCGTTTGTAAAAAACACTATTATTTTCCAAGAACAGTGCAATTGAAAAGTATGCATATAAAATTTACAATGTGCTCTGCATACCAAGAGAGGGTGCAAAAAACTCGGTTGAACACTTAAAACTTGTGTGCGCGACTTTTCTAAATGCAAAATTTAATGTCTGTGTGTAAAAGAACTCTATATATTTTGTTTTGATTCTAAGGCATTTAAATACGGAAAAACAAAGTCTACGTACGATACAGTACATAATATAAAAAGAGAGATTTTATTTTTATATTGTATGCACCCATTTCAAGATGAAACGGATCGAACCAGGCTGCAAGAAAAGACACAAAAAGACAATACACATCACATTTTGTAGTAGTACAGACCAGACTGGATAGACGGAAGAGACAAGACAAGAAAATAATAATAATACTTGTAGTTATGCGGCTCGTTTTGACTTCTCATACATACTGTTATACAAACATTATTATTATTATGATTATTAGAGAGGTAGAGACACGACCACAAAACTGGACGATACTATAAAGTAATAGCAATAAATAAAGAATAGAAGTATTAATGTCATTGCGTGTTAAATGGCAATATGAAATCTTAAAAAGAATTCCTTTCAAGATAATATACTGTCATAAATGTATATAGCGAAATGTGGGCAAAATACTGGCACATTTTTATAGTTCTTTTACTCTAGCAATAATAATTTTTAGAGAGCAAGTCGTGCTGCTGCAACGCATCTTCTTATCGTTGCAGATTCGAAACATGATGCTATAAAAATCAATCTATAATTTTGTGACTAAATTTTCTAACCCATAATAATATGCATTAATGTTAACCATGATCTCAATCGGAGTACACGTTTTTTGTCAATTATCAACCATATAATTTTCATTGCTATTGTACTTGTGTTTTTATGGAGAGCCTAAATAGTGTGGCAGTGAAAAAATTGCTTAAAATAGTTGTGATAGAATTTTATATAAAGCTGCTTCGTGATTGTTGGCGGAAGATTTCGGAACTTTCACTTTTGAATGTACATGTAGGTTAGGTAATGTGTACAGTAAGCTATAGGTCGTTTTGTCATTTTGGGTTTTTTGGCAAATTTACAATTGTGCTTTTGCGAAAGGAGATCCAATGGACTATATATAAGGAGTCAGCTCAGGTTTACCATCTGTCTGTGGTAGGGATGTTGGTGGTTGACGATGGACACATAGTGTATAGAACGCAGGAATTAGGTCATTAAATTATCACAATCGCAAAAATATGATAAGTATAAATTTTCACAGAAAACTAAGTTTGGGTTGACGGTGACTGTGATAGGACAACGGGTAGAAATGTCATGTGAACATAGGTACTATATAGAAGCATGGCAAGACTTTCCGTCTTTTTGCCACTTTCACTTTGAGCAGTACAACTATGACATGGCACGGCATCTGACAAATCTCAAGCATGAATGCTGGCGTTTCAACTTGGCTGGGTTGTGTGAGAGGAAGGATAGTGAGCAAGAAAAGATCTGGTGGATTTTTTCTCTTTCAGCTTAGGAAACCCTTTTTTGGTGTAAATAAGGAATCTAACAAACTTGCAACTCCCCCTCCTGTGCATCTACCAAAAAACGGGAACCGACATGTAAAAGTGGACTGAAAAAACGCGAGAAAGCGGCAGCAGAAAGAGTGAAGTGGTATAATGGATGTAGTGAGGAGGTAATCTACTACTCTTTAAGTAGATTTTTAAGACGGTGAGAAATGTGTGATGGCAAAGATAATGACCGAAAGTTTTCTAATAAAAAGCTTCTGGGGAAAAGAAAGAAATAGAAAAAGGGTAAGAAAAGGAACTGTTCAAGTTTTTGAATAGCATATATAGCGCGAGTTGTCGTAGCTGTATGGATATTTGTACAACCATAATTTTGCTGTTTGTTCCATCTATAGATATTAATAACATCAGAAAGAATTTTTCTCCTCTTCTTAAAACGTAGGCATGTAGAAAAATAGATTTTTAATGACTTTTGCTACATAAACTTCACAAAGATTTAGCTGCTTTCGCTTTTATTATCCTAATAGAAATAAGGTTAGCAAAAAGGCTAATAATACGCCGGCGAAAAAGAAACTTTTTTCCTCGACTGTCTTCCTTTGCTAATTGTTCCAAAAAGACTTTTTGTTTAACTTAATTTCCACAGATTACTCAAATTTTCATTCTAAACTTGTTAGGAAACTTTTATAATATTGTTCATTTGTTTTAAGTGTATATTGTGTAGTCCTATGCTCCACTCCGCTAATAAAATGCCATATCATCGAATTAAAGATCATATGCTACGAATTATGTAATAAAAATATTTTTCAAATGAAAAATAACTTTAGTAATATTGTTGGTTCTGTTAAGCTGCTACTTTCAATAGTTTTAAGTAGAAATTATTATTTTTTTGTTTGCGTATTCAATCAAATAATTGGACCAGCTGCTGATTCTTTTAGCTATTTTTACAGACTCACTGAAAGTGTTGAACCGTTTCTTAATTTAATAATATATGCTATTACTGAATTTGTTTGTTGGAGGAAATACAAAAATGGAATTTTCTTGTCATTTTTTTGCTTGCAAAACCCTACGATAAAGCTTGTGTAAGTCGCAGTGAAAGCACATTAGCGGAACAGAAAGGAAGTTGAGTCATGGGTATTATTGGTTTGGTTGAGAAATGGCTAGTCAGTCCTACTTATTCTATAATAATAGTAGAGCTTTGAAAGGAAATTGATTGGTAAGAAAGTTTGTGTGTGCCAAGTTTACTGTATCAGAGGAAAAGTGTTACGGGCGATATCAATTTTAGTTACTTGAGGTAGAATTCACATTATATTTTGATTAGTTTATATCGGAATGAATTCCTTCATAAAAAGGAGAAAGTTTAATTCTAGTTTAGATAGCAAAAGTTGTCAGGTTGTTTAACCGAAGGAAATCCGGTTAAGGTAGTAGTAGTTGATAGTTGAGTTGAGAATTATTATTATTGAATTAATATTACTTTTGTGGAAGTGTGTTTTTATATATGTAATATTTACAGAGTACATACAGAGCTTGAAAATGAAATGAAATTTATGATGAGAGTTTATATTTTTGAATATTATTAATGTTTGTTAGTTTTTAAGATTTTCTTTGTAGAAGATAGTACAGAGAGAGACACAGAAACTTACGAGAAAAGCACCACTTCTCAGCTTTGAAGGCGTAAAGAATTATAAGGACGACGATGACTAGTAAAATTAAACATCCGATGATCACCCCAATTACGGTAGCCATACTCACTGGGTCTGCAAAAACAAAATCAAATCCTGCAAACAGTTTTTGTAGGAGGCTGTTCAGCCAAATAGAATTGGAATAAGTTGTAAAATTATCTTGGAAATTGCAAGCTCACCTCTGACTTGGAGTATAATTGAATACTTATCAAAACCCTTGTTGTTTTCCACATTCAGGTAGTAGTGGCGCGAGTCCGCTGAATCTGTGCGGGCTATCTTCAATTTGGCTTCGTAGCAATCATTTCGATGAGTCTAAAAGTTGAAATGTGGGGAGAAAGAAACGAAAAAAAACAATGCATTTTTTTGTAGAAAGAAAATACATAAATGAATAAATCATAGAAAAATGTGCATTGTACATTGTTAGATGATAAAAAAAACCAACGTGCATAGTACTATATTGCCGGTTATTTAAGATGTAGTATGACTGGTGGAGCAATTCATGTAGTGTTTAATAACAAAAACAATCTTTGATGGCTACATTGATGGAATACCAAAAAACTCATGAAGATGCAATCTCAATTCAATGCAATCTAATATTATGTGGGGTGCAATCATAATGCGTGGCTTCATCTCTCTGTAAACATATATTACAGACCAGAAACTTGTTCACAGGAAAAGGAAATAAGAACGTGGAAAGAACATTGTTTCCTCTTCGTTTGGTCATCATCATCTCATTTACTTTTTATTTTTGCTTTTTAGCCTTTTTCCCTTTTGTAATCTGTAGGGGACGAATGGTGGGCGAACAATGGAGAGAAAAGGGAAAACGATAACGAATCCACCCATCGCTTCCTCTTTGGAAATATAACACAAAAAGAAAGAGCTCATCTCTCTCCTTTCTCTCGCTTATGTGACGTGGTAGTATGCTTTAATACATATAAAAAAGATTCAACGGATGACGATGGCAATGATTGTGATTCTTAGAAAATGACCACCTCAAGCATAATAGCGAAAGAATAAAGGAGAAAAGCAATAGTGCTTGGGGGAAAATGGAAGAAAAAAAAGCAAACAAAACAGCAAAATGCTTATCCTTATTTTTGCTTTTATTCGGAGAAAATATATGACTGTGCACGTTCGCATTACGCTTTTTGAATGAATGACTTGAGAGACCAGGGGTCAGCATTGCCAAACCATAAATTGGATAAATACGAGTATAAATTCTCATAATTTGTCACTGTGAAGGAGGGGATCACCGGCAAAGAGAATGAATATTTCACTTAGCCCATGCAACAAAAGCAGGAGGCGATCGTGTACTGTGCTATGAATTATAATGAATGTTACTAACTGATCATGTTGCATAATATTGTTTGCGTATACTCCAATCACTTTTGAAAGAATTTGTATTGTAGAAAACGAGAACTTGAGAGCATTGTTTAAAAATCTGGGCTTATCAAAGCACAATAGAGGTTATTAGTATATGAGTAGTGTGCTGTTCAAAGCATTTTGAAAATTTTTCTCTTCAGAATGCTCGATTGATCTTTGTCTGGTCCAAATTGACATATTAAGTTATATATATTATTAGTACTAATCGATAAGTTTTATCCTGGTTCAAAACTTGAGCCGTCATTGCCTGGATCATATAATTTTTAGGACAACAAAACATCCTGCATATAAGGTTGACGCACAAATATAAGGGTAGAAAAACTACCTACGCACCCATGTCGCAGGTAGTCTTTAGTTCAAGGAATATAATATCCTTATGAACTCTAGTGAAAGATTCTGCATAACTTTTGATATTTTCTAAAAAGTTGTAGTGGTAGTAGTTGTCTTCAAGTATTTGTGCGTGCGTAATAAGTTATGTCTACAATTTCTTATTTTTAGTCTTCTTTAAGAGGGGTTCTCAAGAGAGGAAAATATTCAAGAGGTAAGTCGTGGAAGACACAGGTAATACGGGAGAGACAAACTTTACTAACTGGCAGTTAGGGAAAAGTTTCCCGGCATTCTGAAGTAGAACTGTATGACGAATCTCTTCTTAGCATATGGAAAAACCATAGATAATAGTAGCATGAATTTGCTGACATATCAGAATAGGTGACTTGCCCAATTTTCTCACGAGGTGATACACCCATTGCCCATTGGAACGATTGACTTTGCACAGTTCCATGCTGTCTTCCTTTGTTATCGTATTGAAAAAATATATCATTGCCACGGGACATGATTCTGTAAAGACCCATCTCGTTTTCCTCAGTGTAAACTGGATGAAACGAGCGTTTTTTGGAATGATCTTATTTCAGTAGCAGAAAAGAATGGATGGATTGTTATCGGTGTGGCTCCTGCTTCTTGCACGCGAAGATGTTTTAAGTAAAGGAAAACGGGATGAATATGGATTGCTCATAAAGTGTCTCATTCATACTAAACTGCAATTTTTTTCCGAGTGAAAGCCAAACCGAAGAAAAAACGGCATTTCTTAAAGAGACTTTTTCCACCAGCAATTTACTCTCAATGAATTTGTGAAAAAAATTTAAGATCACATCTTTTTTTCTATCTAACCATGTAGCTACTCAAGAAGAATTGCCAGAGCTGCTGTGAAGGAAGAAGTGAATTTGAAATGAGATTGTACGCATGCATTACATTCTCTCCATTCCTTTATGATGTGAAGATTTTTTCTTTCACAGTAAGGTAGTTTTTTTCATGCATTTATATGTGTGGGCCTAATACAATTTTCAAGAATCAAGAGGATATGTATGCTGCGTTTAGTGTAGACGAAGAAATAGTAAAATGCAAAGAAATAATAGATAACGTGCAGAACCAAGATGGAATTCTTTTATGCACTTGTTTGCATGTTTATATCCTGTTGCAGACAGTTAAAACTGTCGGCTTTCGCGTGTATTAATTTCGTCTGGAGAATTTTTATGAGCACAATAAGGATGGAAATAATGCCATTAATCCATGTATCTGCCGAATGAAAAGGATGTTTGCTTTACAGGCTATTGCCACTCTGGCGATGAAAACTTTATTCCAGATGTGTGTTGATTAACATTTACAACCGATGTCTTGCTACGAGTATAACATCAAAGGGACCTTCTCTAAATAAAGTTCTTACACACCTTTGAGTGGGGTAATGTGTTATTGTATGAATTTTATTAGTCTTCCACGTGTAGCCGTTTCAATCATCGTTTTACATGTATGGTGATGAGAGAGAAGTGCTCATGAACGGAACTTGTTTCATTTCAAATCGCATATAAATGTTTGCAGGAACATACAGACTGAGAGAAAAAAGCAAAGAAAAAATATTGGTGATGAGATGACGATGACCTCAGATGCTCCTGGTTTTAGCCGGTTATCACGCCATCTTATTAAACATTTATTCATAGACTACCAAATTTAATTGGAATGTAGTTTCCATTATGACATGATTACTTACCGTCCCGACTATACAACGTTGAGATATAGTAGTCAAACTATTGTTGATTGATGGAAGGAAACTCTTAATTATACTGAAATTGCTCCCGTGCTAAGTGTCGTTTTATGCATAAAATATAGATTTCTGAGTCAATGAGAAGCAAATAGCAAGTAGCAGCAGACACTTTGACTTTTAATACTGACCTCTACAATTTTTTCAGCGGTGAATCTCCCCATTTCATATCCAGCTTCCAGTTTCATCGATCCCCATTCCCAGATTGCTTTGGATGGGCCTGGATTCGAGCAAAATAGTACAGATAGGGTTGCATCGCTTCCTCGCTCTACTGCCACATCCCTTTCAACAGCATGTCTCAACACTTGTGGAGCTCCTGTTAATTAACACAGAAAAATAAAATGTTACGTGACTCATTTACCACCATCATGCATTATACATATCACCAGTTTATAAAGCAATGATACAGACTTTTTGTTTTATGGTAAACACACAATTATGTTCGCATGCATGACGTTCTCTTTCTTTGTAATTAACTATTATCATCAGACTTGTCGACATCATTATTGTCATCATTACTACATTTTTGAAAATAATGTATTTATTGTGCTTAACAAGTGGTGCAGTTACTAAACAGTATAATCTTTCGATTGACCTTCAAATAGCAGTCGTCTCTAGAAGTTTAATTTTCTAATAACCGACAACTGATCATTAACTTGACTGGATATAATGCTTCATATATGTAAATTGTGTGTGGTCAGGCCTCCATTTAAAGCTACATGTAAACTTAAATGGAAATTGTAGAAACGGTGAATTCTAGCTTCAACTAGCCAATTGTAGTTGGTAACAAGAGTTTCTTACACGAAAGTATTGTTTCAACCGTATTTAATTAACAGAGATAAACAATGAAAATAAATGACAGCCACCTTTTGTTCCTTATTTACTTTTTTAATGGCAATAATGATGCTTACGCAAACGCAACTATTACTGGACACAGATTCAACCGGGTTATGCTGGGCATAAAGTGCGAATTTGGCTTGAGCATATAAAATCTCGTTTTCGTTTACAAGACCAGCAGTTTATTTTGAGCATCTTTCATCAAACCAGTGAAGATATTATTCTTGCGATATCGAGGTAAGCAAAAGATAAATTCAAAAATTTCTGAAGGAAACATTCTAAACATTTCCAAATATTTCTTTTTTAGTCCGGGTCAACCCTAATTCCTATCAAAATGAAGTACACTCTTGCTCTCCTTGTCCTCGTCGCTGTTGCATACGTTTGCAGGGCTGACTATGAAGATGCCTGCAAATCTGCAAATGATCCAATGAAAGATGACTCCGCTTGCGTTGGGGCTAACAACATGATGCTCTGTAACCCGAGTAAGGAAAAATAACTAGCTGTAAAAAATAAAATTTACTGGATTTATTAATTTACTGGATCAATTATCGTTCTATCATTTCCATAATCGTAGGTACTAACACATGCCTTTGCAAGGACAAATATCCAGGACAAAGTGACGGAAAAAAGTATGCCCCAGCTCCCGACAATAAATCTTGCGTGGCTGAGTAATAATTGTCTAACGTTGAGGTGAATTATCTTGACAAGTTCATAATTTTATAAAGTCTTCTTCTTTTTTTAATCTTTATTTCTGTGCTCCCAAATTGTATTTCCTGAACAATTATCAAATTTTCACTCAATCTTCTACTTAAAATTATAATTACTACTGTGCATGAACAATAAAAATGAAAACACCAAACAACTCCAAACGGGAAAAAATTCTGCGTTTTGAATTTCTTTGCTTTGGGCTTTGCATGTACTGACTCATTGATGAACTTGTTTGAGCATTTTGCATACATTAATAAATCAACTACATGCTCACCACATAACCTATCTAAGAATATTTCATTTCGTTTAATGAGCTTCGTAAAATATTTAATGCTTCAAAATTTTACTCGATTTTATGTTTTTACCGAATTTCCTCACTAATAGCTTAAGAACAACATCCTCAATCACCGTCATCCCTACAAGTATGAAGAGATCGCTTTGTCATAATTTTTTGAAAATTGTTTACATAAAAATTAAAAGACCACAGGATGTGCGTTGCAAATAATTTTACAAGAATTTTACTTTTCAAAACCATCTTAAAACTCATTTCTATACCAAATTCGTAAGAAAAATCATAGCAGTGAATTATAAATGATGTCTCAATGATGTTTCTATACATGACATTTATTATTCCATTAATTCTATCATTTCATTCTTTTCCACATTTCGAATTCATCTTCATCACTTGTTCTTTCCCTGAAGGTAAGTATCTATCTGCGAGTCAAAATATTCTCGTGTAAGGAGCTCAACCGTAATGGGGAATAAATAACGACATCATTACACCAGGTTATTATAACTAATTTAAAACTCCTTACAAGGAACTAAAACCTTCTACAGCAAGGTCCTGCGGCCGGAGGGTGGAGTTTAGTATTTTAAAAGATTGTTGAAGTTGGGCCAACAACCTCGCTGTGATTAGTACATTGCCAACGAAGATTTGAACAACGTGAACACGAAGAGAAAGACAGAGACACTGAAGAGAAAAATGCGTAAAGCTCACTATGTAAAACCAAGGTCATAAACTTGTTAATAATCTAATTCGGAAAGGAAAAGATGATAGAAATGAGAGGAGGATTCTACTTTTCTATGTGCCGAAGTTTGTTTTAAGTGCCAAGAGCCAGCCCAAGCGACAGAATCGAATCTCTCTCGTATATTTAGTGCCTGTTTGGCGATTATTATAGCATCATCATGGCCTGGCAATAATAATAACAATAATAATATTTGAAAGCTGTCAGGAGGAAGGAAAATGAACTCATTGAACCACCCAAAAAAGCTCAGCGGACCACACACACACGACACATGGCACGGCATGGCCTTTACAAATGATAATTGCAATTTTGTAAGTATCAAACTGCGCAGAAAGGATGCCTGCAAAACTCTCTCCATCGCATCCATAACAGTATTTTCTCATGTTTTCTTGAGCACGGAAGTGTCTTTGTGTGTGATAGAAGAAATGGAAGAGAAGGAAATATGACCTTGTTTCCTCTCGAGATGCTGAAGTAAGACGAACTGGCAATTCACAATTTCCAAAAGTTACACATAGAGTGTTATATTCGGTCATTTAGGTTTACACAGATGCATGGACTTGGTTGGACACACAAATTTACTCTCAAGAATTATAGTCAGTTAAATAGTCGTCATCATGGTCAAACGAAGCATGCTGTGAGTATAAAACAGCTCACATGACTGAGTACATATTTATAATTAGAACCGACACAAAGAAGATAATTTTAACTGTTTTCCCACCGCATCACACATCAGGGAATAAAATCCAACTTGCAAGGAAATCATCGCATAGATTGAAATTAAATTTTGTACAGTTCTTTTACGGCAATTATGTTTCTTGACATTGCAAATTTTACCTATCATAATCATGCGTTACTCTACGGTTTATGTTAGTACTTTTCATGCTGTCGGAAAACATGACTTTCTATGAGCTTATTTTTGTAATCCCTCATGTTTCCCATTTGTTTTCCATTACAAGCTACACGTCTGTATTAAAACTACACCTTTATGCATAATATATATGAAGATGGGGAAGAAGAAGGGAAAGTGAAACATGATGTCGAGCACTTTACTATGCCGCTTCGAGTAATGATAATTCTTGCTCTTCCTTACACTTTTCAGCTTGAGTCAAAGTCAACAGAGGGCAAAAATGGGGAAGAAAGATTTAAGAGTGATTCTATAAAAATGGGCAAAAACGTACAACACACAACACGAAGCCAGACAAGATGAATCCGCTTTAAGCAGTATCATCATGCGAGATGGGATATTTTTCAGGAGTATTAAGATCAATAAGTTTCCATAATGTTCAAATGCAAAAGTACCAGCTTTTCCGAGGCTTCCCCTCTGACAACATATTTTACTACGCTCACTCAGAAAAGAGAAAAAATGCTAGCATGGTCTTGAAAGATGCTTATTACTTGTGATGTGATGTAATAGGAAAAATATGTAACGTATAACAGCAGGTAATAAGCAATGATAGGATCATATTGTGTGTGTGGCTGTGCGTAATAATAGAAAGTCGAAAATGACATATGAAGTGACGAAGGGGAAACAGTAAAACTAAACTTAAAAGTAGAGAGGGGGAGGTCGTCGTAGGTAGTGGAGTGAAGTATAGTTCCACACGTGTGTCCAAAACGGCAAATGGTATATATTTTCCGTCTTTGTGACAACAACGGCAACTGGTTTTGTTGCGGCTATAAAGATGTAGTTGAGTAAAACATGCATAATTGTGCTTATGTGTACAATAAGCAGGGGAAACCATTGTTATAAGATTTTCTAACGTCAAGTTCATATATGCAGTAAATTTGAAGGAAAAGTGCCCTTTGGCTTCTTCAGTGTACCATAGACTACTCCACCAACGAAAAGACCACGATGTATTTGTAAGCAGTCAGTCAAACAGGAAAGAACACTAATGCTGGTGGCCGTGGTATTACTTTATGGAAACAAGAATGGAAAAAGGGATTTTGAGATAAAGTTGTTAAGTCGGGATTAAAATTGCTACCAGTACAGGAGTGGAGGAAGTAAAGGAGCAGGAAAAGTCAGTAATGGGAGGGTGGTCTATCATCATTTATGTAACGAGTACCAAAGTAGCTAAAGTACGAAAGGATTTGATGCGTGGCATGATAAAGGAAATATGAGAGGGACGTTAAAAGAGGAAATGAGAGGTCAAGTAGTTCAAGTCACCCGCATCTTCTTGACGAGTCTATTTACTGTGTACTACTTGGTTAGCAAAAGGAGCCATAAGAAAGTTGAAAGTTGCTTGCCTAATAAAGGCAATTTTGTTCATGTGGATGAAAACAGTAGTCAAATCTTTATGTACAGTAAATCCTTAGAGAGGATACTCGTAGCAGATTTTACATTTGATGAAGTTGGCTTCAAAGACACGAAAAAAGGAGAAAGAAGGGAGATGTAAACTGAGGACAGGACAAATGACAATGGAACACAGCAATATTAAAAATGTATTTTTCTACTTACACATGAGGAGCACATAAGAGACATGGCAGAAAAAAAGATTAAGGATTATTGTAGAAATCCACCAGCTTTTCGTGAAGCTGGAGAAGGATCTCAGTGATGACTACTGGATGTCATTCTGATGATTCACAACAGTGCACTAAGCTGATGCATCAAAATGGTTAGACACGCTGTATCATCATGATGGCGATGTTGATAAGGACAAGCTCAGAGCAAGAGATGCACACATGTATGTCGTAGGAAAAAGACAGAAGGGGAATAAAAAATATTATTGAAAGCTTACCCATAACTGAGAGGTCAATTTGATCGCTTTGACTGGTACGCTCAGTTCCGGAAATGAAATTGGTGGCTTTACAGAAATATTTTCCCTGGTACTCATAAGTTACATTGTGAATAACGAGCATATGTTCCGCCCTGCAAGAATGAATGAAACTTGTAATAATTTCTGTATGTATTTGATGTATATGGAACTAAATAAAATGTTCAAAAAAATGTTAACTCTGTTTACTCACCCACGGACGTAGACTGTCTCTTCAGCTGTTGTCGTCTTTTGAAGCCATTGATATGAGGGTGGTGGATTTCCTTCTGCTTGACAAACAAGAACCGTGCGGTTGTACAAGGAAGCGACTACCATGCGCTCAGGACCCACTCGAACGATTTTTGGAGGGACTGTTGAGAAACAAAAAAAATTGAGATGGAACAAGAGGATAAAAACACTGAAGAGTGAAGAGCAGAATTTAAAGAGAAATGCTCAGTGCACACTCATCGAAGCTACATCACAATTTCACTTCACGGAAATAAATCCTTATACATTCACATGAAAATCTAAATCGATGACGGGCAAAAAACTAAACTTTAAACAATCCATTATTTTGTTGCTGGAAAAAGGAGTAAACTTACATTTCACATCAATATCGACATTGATTGCTTGAGAAGAACCCAGATAATTCTTCGCTTCACAGGTATACGAACCGGCATGCCTCCTAAGAAGCGGTTTGAACGCTACCGTTTCCTGAAATTATTCAAAGTATTGTATTTCAATACACAATTAATGTCAAAACAAAGTAAGAGAAGGTCAAAAGCCAAAGAGTTGGCGAAATAGACCATACCTGAAAACTAAAGATTTCCTGTCTGCCTGCCTTTCTCCAGACAATTGTAGCGGGAGGATTTGCGTCTGCCACGCATCGTAGTGAAACCTCATCTTTGTTCTCCTCCAAGTCTCCTTCCGGAGCTCCCATTAATGTAACTTGTGGACCATCTGAAACGAGCAATTACAGAAAAACACAATTAAACACTGAAAATTCTAAAAGGGCAATTCATTAATAGATCGCTGCGCGTTTCCTTAATTGCAAAGCAAAGCACAACAATGTTATTTTAAATCCCTTTTTACTATGGGTTTGTCGACCATATATTTACAGCATCACCGGAAAATTCTTTTAAAAAATAAAAAAGTGGCAATAACATTACCTCTTTTACCATACACAGCTCTAATGAGCTATAATTCCTCACCCGTGTACAAACAAACATGGACAACATTGGTCACTAAATCGTACAACTAATGCCTCAAGCTGACATTATTGTCACTACTAAAAGGAAGATTGATCCTTTTAGGAAAAAGGAAAATCCTTTGCAAACCCCATTGTATCCCATTTCCAATGAATTTGAATTTCACATCCTTTCTTCCCATTTGTGTCCACCTCCCATATCTACGCGGTGCGTAATAAAATATGGAATAACCAACCACTTACAAGTACATACTGCATCACGATCATTTAAAGCATTTCTTGAACAGTTGAACAAAATATTGTTCTTCGGTTGATACCAAGGCTCATCTTAAGAAATCGGTATGTGAGTTTTAACGCTATAAGATTTTCATGTTTGTGCGTGGTAAAAGCTGCCACGATTCACTCTTCTAATTTATGAGTAAAGTTTCTCCTTGGATCATTACTCATTACTAAAGAAATGCAACAGCAAACAGTTAAGAGTGGTAGCAGTATGGGCTATACACAACAGTATCTTAAATTCTCTTTCTCCTCTCATACTTATCTAATACTTTTCCTAAGACGTTATTTGCGACTTATAAATTTGTGAGGACATGAGAGACGTTGAGGCAGCAGTCCAACTAAAAAACAAACACAGAGTCCATGTCCCTCTCTCCACTTAATACTTTAAGGCTTTACAGTATAAAATAAAAAAAGGAAAAGGCCCATCATCATGTAACACAAGTAGTTAAGCAAGTCGAAACAAAACAAGGCTCGGCTTAGCTAAGAGAGAGTAAGTGGGAAAGTGAGAGTGCTTATTTTATTATATAACCATAATCATCACCAAGGAAACCAGAATTATGCTTTATGGCATGTTGAAATTATGCTTTAAGATTTTAAAATTATGCTTTTTAATGCTTT
>JAQIXX010001002.1:0-41578 GCA_034700605.1 Willowsia nigromaculata
TTTAAGGCGTGACGTGGGGGGTGGGGGGTCTGAAAAATCGGTTTTTTAGCGTTACGTACTAAATGGATGATCCCTAACTTCGAGATGTGTGTAGTATGGTCATTGAAACGAATCCATCGCTACCATGCAGTAAATTGTTATTTAGGCATGTTTGCACATATTGGTGAAATCCAAGCTCTTAGCACCAGGAAAATACATACCTTTCTCATGCCAGAAGTATCATAACACATTCAGAGTGACATTTCATTTTTATTATCGTGATAAACTGGATTCGAAAGGAAATGCTAACTGGAGCGTTTGCTCTATAAATCTTGCTGTTGCTAAAGAGCTGAAAGAACTTATCAGCTCCTCTTCAATTTGCAAATGATTCGCCCACGCAAAAAAATGCACAGCATCTACCACTTCCTTTGTCTATTTTCATTTGGAAGTAGGTAACTGATGGATTGTATTCTTTTACACAATAAAACCAAGTGTGTTTAGCATTCCCAGAAGTCTTTCAACTTTGAGAGTTTGATACCTTTGTGTTTATTGATATCCTTTAACTATTACAGGATGCATAATATCATCCATTAAATTTTCAGACGCTTAGACGATTTTTCTCCTTTTCTCAGAAAAGAAACTCGTCGAAGGAAAACTTGTTAACTGATAGACAAAGCAGATTTTCATCCCAACTTTACATTTGTGTGTTCTCATCTATGCTGGCGTGCGTACCTTGGTCTTAGTCATCGTGATCATCGTGGTACAATTTCTCCACCATGTCAACGGAATTTTCTGTCATAATATTTCATATTTTTGCATATATCAAAAGAGCCGCAATGGCTACCATGGTGGCATCGTGGTGGTGCTCATTTCATTCAAAAAAATTGCATAATAATAATAAAACCATGTTGAGTTCGCACTCACTAGAGCAGCAGCAAGAAACATTTTTCTCCCGTAAACGCGGATGACGTCAACGTCACGATTCACTGATTGTTCGTAACTGCAGCTTACACACACACACAGTGCTAGAAATTGTTACACATATACTGCTCGCATAAATTCCTAATGCCTATAATTATAGGTTGATGTACCTATCGCCGTAAAACTTGGTGAGGAGTGTGGAGGTTTTCTCGCCCGGATTTTTCCTCCTCTTTGCGTTGGTGGTGGTGGTTGGTTCCCAACAATAATAATATTTCTTTCTGTACGTCTCACCATGAGCAAAAAGTCTACTCCTTCCAAGAAAACAGTTTAAACTTCTTGTGCACAAAAAAGTGCCCTTGTGGCGGAAGAAATGAATTTATTGTACAAAAGTTGTATGTAAACGTCACATTATACAGTTCTTCATATCTATTATTCTACGACAATCGTAGCATCATATCGCTTTATCGCTTGCAAAAAAAAACTATTGCTTTTCTGGATTTAAAATAAAGGAAAAAACTGGAATGCGAAAGTATCATTTATAGAACCACGCTCGATTCGTTTTAGTGTAACTGACGCAGCGGAAGGTGTCCATGCAGTGGTGTGTTCATCATTTAAGCCACGCGTGGGCTATCTGACATCTGCACTCACTCTTCTTTAAAAGTTCTCATGGGATATCAGAAATAATATTTCAATTCCAGAAAAAGAGGAAAATGTGCGCAAAACATACTGGCCTCAGGACGTTCTTTTGACTGTAGCATCTTGAAATGAAAGCTAACGCTAATAGAGAGGCTGGGTTTTGGGGAAATAATAAAAGCAAATGATGACCTACAAAACCTCCAACTTCTCACATTGGCATACACAACGGCATAACATTATGATCCGATTTTTTAAAGGCATGAATCACGCTGGGAAAGCAAGATGCTTCAGTCATTTTCCCTTCACATCTTACAGAATAGCTAACAGCCCCTTCAGCCTATCCATACTTTTTGTCCATGGATTACCGGTTTACACACACATGCTGCAAAGCTTTAATTTCGCACGACGACAATGTGGGCGGGTAAGTAGCTTAATTTATTTTGTTCTGCTCTCTTTAGTCTCCAGTGAAGTTGCAGTTGCAATATTATTTTGTGGTTTTATGAGTGCACAAAAAGGAAACTTGAAATTGTGCAATGGGTTATATACTTTCTCCAGACCTCATCCTCTCCTCTGCAAAATAAATATATTCTCCATGTCCCATACATGAGACCTCGGACATACGACAACCTTCCTTTTATGTAGGTTAAATAATATGATCAGTATCAAACAAGGGTATGCTTCGTTGAGCTAATACAAATTGTTCAGGCTGTTTTTGTCACAGATTTTAACATTTTACTTTTGATCTTGTGACAACAAAAAAGTATCACGGTTGAGAGGAGGACAAAATGCGTCCATGTTCGTGTACATACATCACACCAAGAACGCAATTTTATTTTGTTTGCTTCAGTTTCTTGCTGTTTCAAAGCGACAAAATTAGTGTATCGCATGAATGGTAACATCATCACACCAAAGGCTGATACTTAAAGGCATACGACTATAGTTTTAGATTAGCCTTTGGCATCATGGGCTGGATATCGGTAATTCGCATGGCATCGTCTGCAGCCAAGACGGAATTCCCGTGGGAGAAAATGAAATTTAGAGGAAAATGCCGATGCGGCGCTGTATCAAAACTCATTCATTCACTTCCAGCTAGGGCAGCTGGAGAAAGCGTACACACAAGTTTTCAAAGGGAAAGTAAGTGTTGCTATTGCGGTAGCTCGGGAAAAAAGGAGAATCGAGCTTGCTTTTTGGTTTATCGGCGATGATCAAAAAAGCGTAGCAAAGAAAGAATGAAAAAGGAAACACCACCATCATCCGAGTCAACTGGTACCCTACAAAACACAAACAATGTGTTTAGTTTAGGCCTTTGTATTTATTTTTCTGTGTGTGATACCGTTATTTCCTTGATCTTTTGTAACTTCAGGGTGTCACTACTAAACACTGAACGGGTTCGTTCGAGTTGACGAATCCAATCTGGAAAAATCCTATGCCTAATAGCTACACGCTACTTATCTCATCCATCGCCTAATCTTAAAAAGTTTTTCCATGTCATGATTATTAGTTGCGTTTACTTTTTCACCATCACGTACAAAAATGAATATCATATGTCGTATAACTTTTGTACGCGGGGCCATGCATGTGAACTGATGAGACATGTAAAAACCTAAATTGTGAAGAGAATTATTATCTCATGGAAATCCTCTTACGTTGAGCTGTCATTACTTGGTTGACTAAAGTTATGGTGAGCCTGACTTTGAGTTTGTATTTATTGGATGAGCTTTTAAGTAAAGCCGGTCTTTTATCTTCATCTGGAAACAAAATTATTTCAGCATCGCCATTTCTATTTTAAAATATGGAGTTTGGAATGGGATACAGATGCGTCATTATATGTATGGGGGTAGCACTTAAGCGTCTGAGCTTATACTCCCCATGGCAGGCAACCTGAAAATGCATTTGTGAGATTGTTTGATAACAGAGTCAAACAACAATTAGTGGATCTACTTATTTTATGTGATTCTTTTAGACTTAAAAAGCAAGTGTACTGACAGGATGGAAGTACTTTTGTTTTGTTGGAATGGTTTATACTTTTAAGAAGAAAACAAAATCCTATCCAGAAGTAAAACTTATAATGGGGGTTTTAATAGAAAACTGTTTTATATTAAATGCATACAATGTAAATACATATCAAATATGTATGACTACCTATATTTTTAATGTCCGTAATGTGGAACGCATATAACGTAGGTACTTCCTTTCTTGGTAAAATTTATATATCATAACACAAGGTTAACAGTACCACATTTTTTGTTGTCACAAATGGTTGTGCGGCCATGCTTCGTGTCGTGATCTTTTAAGGTCAATCCCTAATTGCACTTGCACTTCACTTTCACATTTCTTTTATCTTCATAGGAGTAGTCTAATGTCTCAAAAGCACGTCCAGCTACCGTGGCTATGAATAAACTCATGAAATATGGAAAACTGATTCATGAAAAAGCATGACGGAGAGCAAAATGAAACCAATGAACATGATATGGAGAAACAGCATAGGATTTGTGTTTATGCTAAAAAGATGTTAAATTCTAAATTAAAGTAGTGGATTTTAAAAGAGGATTTAAAATATCTGGAAACTTTGTGGCAAAAATTGGTTTCACTTGAATGGAATTATTCTACGTACCCTTTGAGCAAAGATAAGGTGAAAGCTTTTTAAAGCATGTTTACATACGATAATATCCAAAAATGCATATACAGACACATACCGCAAATTCGCAAATAGATCAATTGCCCTTAATTATTGACCCTCTTTCCCAAGAAAAGGTAACGCGAGACATCGCACCTACTATCAGCGGAGATTTTCTCTTATAGATTGTTTTTTCTATGCTGAGGATGTTTATACTTGAATTTTATCATTGTTTCCGCTCACATTTATGCATTCAGATAGATTTTTTTTAAATCTACGGACTCCATAAGCAATGGAGAACTTCAGACGCTCTCTTAATTACTTGCCTTCCCCAAAAACACATGCGTCGGCATTTACAACCTAAAAAGTAGAAGAAAATACCTTAGACACCTGGTTTCTAGTTGCAAATTTACGTACAAAGAGAATAATGTCAACATACGAAATCATATAAGCCCACATTACAGGTTTTTCTATATACTTTCCGTGTCCCAAGAAATCATTGCTGCCCTTGGCATTTCCCATCATTCCCAGAAAAAAATATTAGCTCTGGAAGAGCAGAGAGGGGAAGGATTCCCTGCAACTTTATTAGGAGGAAACAACAACGTAGTTTTAAATTCACGTAAGGGATACGTAAATCCTCATTTACGAAGTGACACATACAAACATGAATTTTATTTTTGTTGCATTCACTCACATCCATCTTGGGACAAGAATTTATTTACCCCGTGCAATACAGCAAATGCATTTCAAAAACCAAAAGATACATTTTTCTTAACTTATTGTTAATCATCATCATCATCATAACTATGTGCAGCGTACAAAAGAAATCACCAGGGAGTATCACATTGGTAGAAAATGAAACTCGTGACATGATCATGCATAAGGTACATTGTTCTGAATTTCTTTGTTTTGTGGATGATGAGACTAAAAATACGGACGAGGAAAGAATGGATGAATGAAGAAAACTTATGGATGGGAATATAGCCACCTTGGTGAAATGTCAGTCAATATCTGAGAATTGTCACGCGCTGATTTGAAATGCATGCAAAAAACGACAGCTTGTCATTGGAATATAGAAAGTTACAAGGTGATATGGATGCAAAAACCATGTATGGAAATTTCTTACTTAATGAAAGTGAGTAAATTCGCTTTCTCTTGGTCTGTAACTCCAACACAATTCCTTCCAAGGGAAATTTTAAAGCCTAGTTTCTTTGCAAAATTATGGAACCGTCACAGCTATTGAGATTTTGTACGCTCAAAGTCTGGGATTGAGATTACTGCATATAAAGATAGATCTTACATCATTAAGTATGATACTTATATTCGCCTTAAATGCGAAAACTTATCGTATATATGAATTTTTATTCTAAGATCTTGTGTGGGAGGATGAGGGATCACCGATGTTGAATGTGTTATAGGCTGTGACTGTCAGATCTAGGCCTCCCAGTAGAGCGTAAATGCAGTGTGCTAGTCAAGTGTGATGCTGTGGCTTAGCTTTGGGCTTTGCCTTCATTATTATATAATATCAAATTCACATTCCTTTTTTGTGTAAATCTTCTATAACCAAAATAGAGAAGTAGCGTCCTTCACATAACTTTAGATTATAGTAAGTCCTCAGGTAAATGTCCTACAAGGATGTTCTTTGAAGAATAAGATTATAAAGAGTGAATTGTATACATATTTTATTTATTTCATGTTTTCGCACAAGCTCTGAATAATTTACATGCATGGGTGGACCGACAAATTAACGGCTTATTTGTCAAAGTATACAAAAGCTGTATTGCATCACTTCAGCAGACGTAAAAACATCCATTCAGATCAGGCACGCACATGTTCGAGCTGAGGGATTCATGAAAGAGCATTCTGTGTGGTAGACTGTTTTCATGAAAAACTGGATTTTCCCTGAACTAAAAAATTACATTTATTCTGATTATATACTTGTATTCCTTCCTCTTGCGCATTTTACGTCACACATTTTGTGTACATAAAACAATACATTCTCCTTGATATTTCTATGGGATTTTCCTAACCCGAAAATAACAAAAAAGAGGAGAAAAAACCAATGGAAAAGACAAAAGGCATCTTCAGGAAGTCATAATTTTTCATTTTTCAAGTTCTGAAAAAGGGAATCCAGTCTCCCGGCTCCTTGCTTTCTCTCTTGTATTCATTGCAGTAGATAATATCATAAATGGATAGCTCGTGACTATAATGTCGGATATAAGCTCTAACGGATCCAATCTGTCGGATTCTTCGCCTATAAACATTTGCGCCGTGCTGTCCTTGCTGCTTGCTTTTCTTTGTGTGCTTTGCACGTGTTGGATTGAAAGAATTTTCTTAGAAAGAGATCCACACAATGAGAGTAAGATGTCAGTTGCTTAATTTTGGTAATATTATTATCTCCATTTTCTACTGATAGTGAGGCTCAATAATTATATGAAGTTGTTGCTTGAAAATATGATGAAGCAAGGTCTCGTTGCATGCATTGATAACGTCCGACGTGAAGGTGCTTCGTATGTATATTGATAATTATGGCGTGTCAGGCGAGATTATTATAGCAGCTTATTTATATGCTCTTTTGAGAAGCCTTATCTGCGAACAATGCTCTTCCGTCCTTTTCAAGCATGTGTGGCACACAAAAGTATGCTAATGGTGTAATTCCAGCTTGTCGTTATACTTCTGCACAGAAAGCCATTACTAAATAGGTGTACTATCTGAACACCAATAATTTTGATGGCATTAATGATAATGGGTGTAAAATAATGGCTGTAGTGCATGCTAATATGTAATCCGACGCATTCAAGAGAAAGTTTTTCCAACTGCGACTCGCAACTTGCGCGTGACATCAGAAGACTTAAAAATTTTACTTTCAGTATTTTAAATAGATATCAAAAGGTGATCGGACAAAAACAGTGAGTATTTGTTTTGAAATGATCTTAAAATGCAGCATTTAAATCGGCTACTACATATCACTCGTTTAAGCATAAAATACTTCTTTACACGTACTGTATATGGACTGCTTCATCAGTTAGTTAACGAATACCATTCAAGTTTAATCTGTCAAAAAATCGTCCTATAGAACTTGAGAGATATTAGAAAGACCAGACCAGAAGTCTGTAATTATGTATAACATGCGTGTGCGGAGGATAATCTCTTGTTGAGTAACAATTTGTTGTTTCTTTGTACAAAATCGGGAGCACGAGATCGGATATGACCTACCTATTCTGACTTCCAGTCATACAACTAATGTTTTCCTTTTACATGAAACCCTGTTGACGGTGATGTTCTTCTCTAGAGGAGGATACACACACATTACTTTGTAATTTCATGATGTAAGACAGTCATTGTGGTTTTACAAGAAATTAGGCTAATGTCAGCATACCAACTTGTGTAGGTGGTTGGTTAGCTTATGCTTTATGGAAAATACACTTGTTTGTTAATTCAAGAGTCATGATGATTTATGATCCAATAGAACAGGTTAGCTACTAAAGATCCATTTTCTTTCATGAATGTACCAAGTACCAGGTAGTAATTACAGCACTTAATAGAGCACACAAAGGAGTGAACTTTACAGGGATTTTTGGAGAACAGTTTGAGATGCTTGCACCAACCATTTGGAAGGGTGGAGCCATCCTTTAACAGGAAACATTGTGAAAAGGCTTTGTGTATGCATGTCTGCTTATACTTGTTGAGGCCATGGCTAGTGTTTGAGCTGCATTATAAAGTTGTGAATATTCTCAAATGCCAACAAAAGATGATCTAATTAGCTAGATGAGGAAAAGAGTTGGGCAAAATGTTGCTGACTCAAAACTTTACAGACCTTTTCAAGGTTGGTTACATTGTCTAGCGTACTTAATTGCGACGGCAGGTGTCTGCAATGGAAATTATTTACTCAGGTAAAAACCCAATGAGCTACTTTTTCCTCACGTTTTTATGTTAGAAAAGTTGTCGCAAAATTTACCTATTTCAAAATAGTGTAATAAACTTTGAAGGCCATCAGAAGCTTTTAGAATGCTTGTTACGCTTGAATTTGATATATTTACTCATCTTTATGTCACGAAAACTCGGTAAATAAAGTATAGACGCAGTCTTGAGTGTGATTTCCATTTTTTTGTTGCGTACACTTCCCAATTGAGTTAACAATTCGCGATTATAGAACGATCCTGGAAAATCTGGATGAAAGCAAAGTTAACCTTCAAACAAGATCTCATTAAAAATCTGCTGCTTCGATGTGTCTGCTTGGAGAAAGTAAAAGTAACTTACCTATATGGGTAATATGTGTACATTACTTCGTAGAATTTCGAAATTGTATTCTATGGGCAGACAAGTTCTGGTTACGTTGCATTATGAAAGCGTTACTTTATGGAAAGCTGCAGAAGAAGAAAGGACGTATAATGTGTTCCTCCAGTTCTGAGAAGAAAAGTATCCAATTTCTCTCATTCCTTCATCTTTCTCTCCTTTGAATGATAACCATGATGCAATAAGGTCTTTCACATGTATCACATCACGCTCTCTAATAATTTGCAAATAATATGCAGTTCTTTCGTGGCCGTGCAAAATGAGATTCGTTCTTGTATGTCTTCATTAATTTTCATAAGTTAGAATGCGTTGAAAAAGAGTTCTGCCGTTAAGGTATTTTTTTATTAGAAAAAATAATGAGAAAAATGACAGCTTTCAAATCTTCCGTGGACATGTTTATTGAGTTTCTAACTCGTATTTATGAGTATGAATGTAATCATTAATCATACTTCTTTCAGGTTGAATTTGCTAACTTAATTGGAGTGTCGTCACATATGAATGATTTGATTTTATACGTTTAAGGTTCTGAAAATAATTTGAAATTGCACATAGTACTGTCAGTGGAAAGTAAATTTAGAGTTTAACAAGTGGGGACAACAAAAATTGGAGGCAAGCATACCATAAAATATTAGATTCGTGTACAAATAAATTTTATTCGTGATTACTTGGCGGAGACTTCTTTGATTTTACCTGTCATTCTTACTGTTCATATCTTAAGCGAATCATGCATAAATGCATCGGAAGCGCTACCTGGTGACTGATTACAAAATCTGACGGCAGAGTTAGAATCAGCAACTCAACCTTAAGGTTTAAGGTTGACTTTGATTCTTCGCAATGTCGGCGTTAATATGAAATTTTAGCGCTCCCAGGAGGCCAATTTCAAAAAATAATTATAGCATATGATTGTTGAGGTCAAAATACGTCATTTTTTTGTGCAACATTTTGGTCGATAACCTCGATTTGGAAAAGTTAAGTACATTATGACAGACAAAAATTTAATAAAAATTTTTCGGGATAATGCTTACAAGTTCGAAGTTTATGTCTTTAAACGACTGGAGTTCTAAGGGAGTTTGAAATGTTCTTAGGTTTTCACACTCATACGAAATGCATAACCTCTTCTTCATGCACGCTCGTGTGATCACTTACGGCCCTCATATACACACTCACATTGCCTGTTACAGTGCCAAAGATCGAGATGGTACACAAAAATACATCTGCTTTAAAATTAAAAAGATCCATGTTCCCAAGAATTTAGTGTCTTACAAAGATTTGATTAAATGTCTGAAAGATCTGAAAGATTGAAATAATATGTCCCCAATTAATCATAGACTTCAAAGAACTACATTTTGTCTTCACCTCTTTTAAGATCTATATTAAATGATGAGCTTACCATTATTTCTGAAATTTTATTACGACTGATGCCTTTAAATGTTAGAGCGCGCTTAAAATTAGTTTTAAATAGATAAAAACCTTGAAACACAATAATTTTACTTTTCAAAATGGGGATGCAAATGCAGTCTGTGATTGGGGTGACTTCTTTTGGTATAGGGAAGAGGTTACACTAGAACGATTATTGTTGTTTAAATTAGGTATGCATTGACAATAGGTAATTATGCTTCTTAATTAATTAGCTAGCTGACAAAGTCTTCGTTTTAATTAAAACTAGTTAGAACTCTGTAAATTGGCAATTATCTCAGATTATTAGATGATCACTTCTCAGCACGTATTCCGACGACTTTGATTACAATACAGTTGGGATAAATTTATTTTGCTTTAGACGCTTTTGAATATGAGACAAATAGTTGGTTACATATTCTACTAAACATGCTGATACAAACCTCTTCAAAATGATTAATGTAAAGGTTGTGAATTTTGTGTTCTGTCCATGAAAAGTGCTCAACGCCAGAGTAGCAATAAGTCTTGATATATGTATGTATGTAATATGTAAAAGTTTCGTTTTTAATTTGCGTGCTGTGACGTGTATCATGAAAACGACATGATGACTTGCGTCATATTTCCAATAGCGTTCCGAGTATTCATGAGTATCACATAAACAATTATTAAAGATGAAGAGCATCATGAGATGTAAAAATGAGGCAAGATGAGACATGTATGGTCGAGTTGTTACACAATATTCTACTTTTACTTGTGTTTACTGCACACATCTGAAACGACATATTATCAAATAATTGTTCACAAGAAAGACGCAGAGATACTGCAGTTTCGCTTCTTTCATCCTTGGAACTCAATTTCATCAAATGCCATGCAATTCAAACCCTTCCTACGCTTAATGAGAGTTCTAGACATAAACATATTACATGTAAACAAATATGCCTATTGTTTTTGTTGCTTCCAATAATCAAAAACTCCACAGCAGCTTTGAAAATTGGAAGTAGACAAGCTCTCATGTATCACAAGCGTTAAGTAACCGTCGCAATTACCATAATTCAGCGGAAAAAATACGACGTTAATAAGTCGAGTGTACCACTAATCGTAAGCAATCCTTCGTAAGAGTCATTCTTCAAGCGACCTGAATAAAACAGAAACTGTGAAAGTTAATCAACTGCTTCATATTTATCTATGCACTTTTGAAATAATGCGTTGTACACCGAAAAATGACATATTTCACTACCTCAGTGTATCCAGACTAGCAGTCTATTCACACATTTCTGTGATTCAAACGATGCTCTTTGCCTTAATACCTATGCTTGGTATGGTAGGCATAACTAATTATATTTTGTTAGTAACTCTAGAAATGTGTCCTTCAACTTTTCAGCAAAAATCAGTCAGCGACATTCAATTAATATTTATGCCCGACAGCTCGTTGAGACTCAAGACTTCACATGCACATCAAACAAGCTATTTTTCACGTTTAGTAGCAAAACACAGTTTAGAATTTGTTTAAAGCAAAGGCAGAATTTCTTTTGCACCTATAGATTCATTTTATGTTTGGAAAATAGCGTATCCCACCGCAGAAGTCACCTTCTGCTTTGAGGGAAGCAGCAATGCAGATAGTTTTTGGGGTATTGTTACTTTATGGGTATAATGTACTTTATGGCTTTCGAGCAGAGGTCACGATAAAATACACCAGGTAGCATGGTCTAGAAAGCGACTTCAAAAAGAATTCTTTCTTGGAGGTGGTCATAGTTTTATAGCTTGCTTATTTACGTTGTCCACAAATGCAACCAAGCGTATACATGCCATCTGCCATCCAGGCAGTGCTCATTTTATGAGTTTGTAACACGAGATTGAAACTGTAACTCAGAAAAGTTTTGGTTGGTACGAACGAGTTCTAGAGTTAAGTCAATGCTCCACTTTTACAGTTATCACTGCCGATATACTATAGAAAGAAAGTATGAAGCATGGGGAATCTCCACTGTCTGCCTACACCCATCTCATAGGCTGTAGATCTCTGACAACTATGTATGAGCTGAGAATGAATAGATAGCAATCAGACGGAGAAAGGAATTTCTCCTTTCCCACTTGCACTCGAGTAAGGAACAAGGGAAAGCTAAATTGATGCAAAAAAGAAAGAAAGGGTGAAAATCACATTTAGAAGAGGTAACGCCTCAAATTTCTTGTAATATGCCGTACGAACTCGAATATTGAAACTAAAGCTGCCTCGATTCTTATTTAGACATGTCTAGCCATTCACAATTCAAATACCCAATAACCACTGATGAACACTAGACCACTCATTCTCACCTTTCAACTTGTCAGGTTACTTGTTCTACTTTTAGAACACAATCGAATAAACGACTGCGAGTCGAAATAAAACGAATGCATAAATGCTCATTCAGTTTGTGCAAATATTTACCTGGTTTTACATATCTGTGCTGCGACAGGGATATTGGCCCGACCTCTCCACGAGAATGGACATTAACATTTCCGATTCACTGTCTAGAACATTCCTTCCGCAATATAGCTCCCATAAATGACTACGGAAGCGAGGTGAAGTGCACCTGACACTGATTATCAATACTGATCCTATCAGGGCGATATTGCATTGAAAGCTCGAAATTAGAATGACTTCCTAAAATAATCGTAGTCGCAGACCAAAATATAAGAAAATGCCATTTTGGCCCACTCACATTATACCACGCCAACCACGCATGCAATAGAAAATGAGGCTTTCTAAAGGTCGTTTAGAATTGGAACTGTACTTAATAATTAAAAGCACGTTTGTCGTACTGCATGATATGGGCTATGAAATGTCCGGGGAAATTTTAACACCCTGTCATTTATTACGTTGTAGGACTATTTATCATGTAAGCATATACATGATTATGAGAGGCGTATATATGGTTTAGCGACTTACAGTAATATCCGCTCGTTTTCTTTGTCCATCACCAAGTAACCAACATAAATATTTTCTATTTGCAACTTGTTTGCTTAGCCAAGATTATTATCGTCAACATCACGATAGAGATTTACTGATAAACCTTAAAGGAACGATATAGTACCAAAGTAAACTTTGAACGTTAATTATAATTATAGGTTGGAGGACAAACAATCAAACATTACAGAAGCTCGCCAATGTTAAACGTCTACATAGTCAATAACATACAAGAAAAACTATCAAGTGTTCACGACTACATGAAGGTAACATAATACACCTTGGGCGAGCTTAGATCTATGTTCGTAAGTTGTTTTTAGACTGGACCTGGAGTAAATATATTATAATTTGTAAGTCCAAATATCACATTGTTGTTGTTCCGCTTTCGGCGTTGATATTTATTTTGTCTGAGAAGTTGCGAACAATAAATGAGCACGCAACGCAACTCCAGAGCTGGAAACCATCTACCTCTGTCTTTTTTTTCCAGATGTGACGTTGACGTACAATAAGCAGACATGGGAAACCAAATACGAAAATATTTTCCGTATGCATAAGTAATGAGCTGATTTTATATTTACTCTGCAACTTCAGAAAACAACTTCGTATCTATGATTACGGGAGAAATAATTCATGCAGCATTGACGTACCACTAATGTGCCCAAATACCTACAACAAAATAATATGAAACTACGAAATAAAATCCAGAGAAAGCAAACATGTATACATAGCATTTACATAGCTTTCAGTGTTGGAGCACTTGCACAACCAAAGCTGACTTTAATCCTTTACTACTATGCATACATTTTACAATCGTAAGATGTTTTTAATGCATTTCTTTAAGTGGGTGTACTGATGTTTATTCGTTGGAGTACATGAAATTTCAAAACTGCCTTCAGATTATGAAAGACACTTAATCTGGAATGGAACCATTTTTTAAAAACGTTCAAGACTATTACAAGTTAAAAAAATCTATATATTTTGTACACAAAAGAGAAAAATAACAGTTCAAGTGGTACTTTACTTATTTCATCTATCATATTTCGATTCATCCTTTCCCATGAATAACACGTTGAAGGAATGCAGCATTCCACTTATTGTGTATATATTTTGTTTTGCTCCACATAATTTCCTACATTAAATACTATGAACTAGTAAAAGGGCTACAAACTCCTGATGTTAATAGAGTGTGAGTGTATGGTACAAAAAGGTGCATGAACTTATTGGAATAGTTTTCAATGGGTCATTCATGCTATAGGGTTCTTATATTAACATGCTTCCTAGAAAATTGTATTAATGGAACACTTTGTGCAATTGAGATAAGTATTCTCTAAAAATCACAGCAGGCTAATTGAATAAAATGATAAGGGTGCGATAAACCGTAAGAAATCCTGCAGGTATAACACAAATAACACTTTGAATAGCATAAATCATACTTTTATAACATCCAGTGCAATAATTTAGCAAAATTTATTTCTATTAATAAAAGACCTAAGCATAATGTGCTTGTGTGGAGTATGTACAAACTAATGTATCAAAATTAGGACAACAGAGCACGTTTTAGATTCATTGCATACACACTCATAGTAATGCTCTGGAACTTGGCTACTACTTATAAATTTGATGAAGTGAATGAAAAACTTAAGTATATTTTTTTACTTCAGCACATCTTGATGACGTGAATTGGAAGAATTTTCGAACACTGTTCCATTCTTTAGAAAACATCACTCAGGACAAAAACAACAGCAACATTACATTATTATCACAAAGTGTAAGTGTACTTGAGTAATTGTACCTAACACTACAACCATTGCTACTTTCGCGATGAAAAGGGGAGATTGGCGTGATGAAAGCGTGAGCCTGCTACTTGCCCGTCTTTATGCCCTGCACTTACCTACTTGCTATGTATGGGGCACCCTGCACGTACTCTTTTTCTTTCTCCATTTCCTCTTATTGCATCAGACCAAGTTAGCCTGTGCGAAGCCAGGAAGACAAGTGAAAGCAATGAATGAGTGAATGAATGAATGAATGAACGAAAAAGTACCATATGTCATGCACGATCACTATGTCCTACTACAGTTTTTTATATATGGACGTTGCGAAACCGAGACTAAGTTGATAAAGTGGAGTAAATATGAATGAGGGAAAGTAAGGAGACATTTTGTTGGAACGACGACGACGTCGTGTTTAGGTAGTGAATGAGTGAAATATTGTTGTGCTGGAATTTTCTTTTAGATGGGTCTACTACATGCATCCAAGAAAAGAACTATGATTCAGTTAATTCCCCCATTCTATTATCGTACAACGACAAGTTGTGTTTTGAGGTCGACAACGGTTGGTTGGTTTAGCTATTATAAAGCTTGACTTGTCTCGCTTTTTAGTTGACTTTAAAACTTTAATAACAATTCTTCGGAAGTACATAGTCAGAGTGTATGTTTTAAGCAAGTACCAGGAGCCATTGCTTGTGTTAGAGTAATTGTAATCTTATCGAAGTAAACTAGATAGCACTTTTCTAGCACATTCAGTTAAATGACTAACCTCATCAGGCTATTGTACTCTGTAGCGTATGCGCTATATAGATATACACATGCATCATTGGTTGTAAATCTAAAGCTGAAAAAATCTAGCAATCTCATCTGTGGTTTTTAGGTAGTCTTCGTCTATAGTATTCTAAACAAAACCCGCTCCCATATTTCCGTCACGATTCTTTCTGCAGTTTTTACCAAGTCATTTTAAACGTTACATGTATGTAAGAGGAGGGCACAGGCTAATGCGCCCATGGAAGGGCATCATCATCAAGAGCAGTACAACACCAAAGTGACATCACTGTAGACTCCATAACTTCCTCGGCCGATGCACCACTTTTGTGAATCAGCTCTGCTGGAGTACAACCCATGTTGACAGACGAGAAAAGCAATATATATACCTCATAATATTTATTGTGCTTTCCACTAGGTTGACTTTCGCAAAGCGGATGAGTTAAATAAAATTCCTATGCAAATTAGCTTCTACAGCCACTAGTACCCTAGCCCTTACTGTCACTTTTAGCAGTAGTCTTTGCCATTCATCCTCCTCCTAGCTTCCCTTTGCTTTGTCTTTTTATCGGCCTACTTTCACTTTTCACTATTGTCAAACTTTTGTTTTCGCACTGTAATAAATATACACCCACACTCGAATAACTCGTTTCTCACACACACGCTGTGACTGTATACACATGATAGTATGCACTTCCTATTGTTCTTTTCATCGTTTCAAGATCACCTTATAAATGTTGCATGAGGAAAAATAATAGGGTATAAAAATAACTTCATGTTGTACTTTTGTGGCTTTTCAAGCATCCAGAGTTGACATGAAGAGGTAGAAGTGTTTAACGAGCTGTGAAATTCACAAAGCTTGCTTGGCTCCACGATAATGTAGGTATGTAGCAGCTTTTCCATGTACATGTGTACAATATTTATTTTAAAATGGTAATTGCTTAACTTTTGATAAATTGAGGGGTTTTATTAGATTCTACTCTGTGGCTTGAACTTGAGAGCTGTATTGAACTTTTGAGCAACTCGTTTATTTCCATTTACCATGCCCCCTATTTTCAAAGATACACAAGTAACTATAATGACATGTTCACGTGTTTGTTTTTCTCTTCTACTGCGTGAAAATATTGCGAAGTTCATGAAATTGATTTAGTAAAACCTCGCAAAAGTTAGTCGCAGCAATCGTATGAAAAGAAGCGGAAGAGTATTCTATAGCATTGTAATCATGATTACGCAAACTTATTTTCTATTAATTGACTTTTAAAATTGTTACCATATACCATTTTGAAGGTTTTTATGTAAACATAATTGAAAAGTCAACCAATCAATCAATGATGATAATCCTTTTAACACTAGTTATCAGCGTTTTTCGGTATAGGTTACACCGTAATTTTCCTCTTCCAATTACTAGTCCTTTCCAAACAGACACCCTGGTGTCTACTAACTCGACAAATGTACATAGAAACCCATCTCAAATACTAACCCCCTCCCAAAAAGAACTCAAAGAATCCCAAATCTACCACTTGTACAACAGTGCATATATCTCAGCATACAACGCATTATAGGTTTTAAAACAATTTCTGCAACGTATCTACAGTGCACAATCCTGCGTTTTAATCCAATAGTTTCCTCATTTATTTATGCTTGACGATAAAATATTTTAAAACGCTCCACTGACTAAAATATTGATAAAGGTTTTAATATACGTCCAGGGGTCTATTGACTAAAAAGTTGACGACTTTCGTTAGACGCCTCAGAGTCTAATTGGAAATTTACGGTAATTTCGTCAATTCAAGATTTTTTGCTCCCTTTAGTGATGTTGGGGATCTGAAAAGAAACCAAAGACAATAAAAAAGTTTAGAAATGAAATATTTAGTCGGTCTGACACGTTTCTCAAGAAATGTGCCAGCTGAATACTCAAGAACCAAAATAAAGTTGGTTAAATATTAGAACTGTGATTCCTACTAAATATCTCAATGCCAGTATTATTGGTTTTTCCTACCAACCATGTGTCTGGAAGTAAAGAATAAAGTCAATAGTTTTGTTCCAGGCTTGGAAATTGATTACCACCGGAAGGAGATTTCTTACCGTTCCTCGTCTTCATCTTAAAGTATTTCTATCATCAAAGTGATCAAAAAGTTAACGGAGCTAGGTATAAAAGCTAATAAAATTATAGAAAGTTATGCACCATACGTTTCTACAACTGAAAACGTACCTAATTCATATGCCTTCACGTTACCCTGATCCACATATAATATTTCATCATAAACTAGGTCTATATAGCTTACTCCCATAGTTTTTCCTACACTGAATAGTTTAGTCTCTAAGAAATAGGGATACGAAGGGTTAGAGAAAGTTTGTAAGTGCGGGTATTTTCATATTAGTGGACATGCACTAACTTATATTATTATGCCACAAGTAAGTACCCAGTTTCGTTCTCAGAAAACAACTTTTCAGTTGTTTTGGCAAGGCACGTTCCATATACCTAACCCTCTGTGCAGATAATTAGCCGAGCATTAAAGACTTCATAAGCGGATTAAAATACAGATAAGCTGACATCACATGTATGCTAATGAAGTAAATAGAAGATCTCTTTTCATGTATACACTTATCTATTCTCACTTTTCTTTTAGGGAATTCTCACTTTTTGTGTGGAGAAAGTCAATGTACTTTAATATTCTCTTTTATCATGAATTTCCTTTTTAATAGATGGGGAGAGCTACGGCATTGGTGAGATTTTGAAAAATTTGTGCAATTTTGTTTCACTTAAGCCGTTAGCTATGGAGTTTTATGCCTTGAAAGTAACATCGTTAATATTAAATATTTGGTGTCTACCATTAAAATATGCTTTCTTCTTGCTTACTTTTTCCTTCATTGGGTTTTCAAAAGAATTTGATTTTGAAAGGATACTGAATTATGTAGAGTAAATAAATATTTAGCCGCACACGCGAATCACCGAAGTGAATGACGCAATACAGGTCTAGGAAAACCAAGTAACAAAAGTCAGAGTCAGAAGTTGTGGAATGGCTGTCAATAGGCATGTTTTCCAAAGTTTAGAGGATAAGAAGAGTGTGAAAGAGTTGCAATTTATTCTACAATAAAAGTAAGATTAGTAAACATAATGTGCTCAAATCGCCATCGGTATAAATGAACAGTGATAAGGAAGGCTGCCAACGAACGTCAATAGGTAATTTCAGAACATGAAAAGAGCATAAAAAATGCAACAGTGACATGTTAAGTGACACTCGGAAAATTGTGATTGGCTGATTGTATTTGCTTCTTTGTGTCTAGTTTTACCGCCCACGCTCACATATACGTATAATGGAGTTGGATGTTTATTGCAAGACTTTCTTACAAAGATTGGCCAAATCATTTGTGATTTTATCACTTAATCTCTCTTGCTCTCTTCAATATGACATTTTTCGTAACTAAAATGCGTCTGGTGGTTTCTTTAATAAGTGATAAGACTTCAATAATATAACCTCGATCAACTATAATTTTAGTCTTAGTTTTGAAGATTTACGATTAAAGTCAAAGCATCTACGTTTTGAATTATGTACGCTATTGTGTACTATACCGCTGCATACTATGTTACTGTTGCTAAAAAAATATTTCTAACCAAGGACACTCGCGAGGCTTTGGTGGCGGAATGCCTTCATACTTTGCATAATATTTATTCATAATAAAAACATTCTTCGTGACAGTTGCTGTTTGTGAACTATGATCTTTGGAATCCGCTAGTCACAAATTTTTAAATGGAATGGAATTTTTCATGGAATTTCCACAAAAGAAAATCGTCACCATGATCTCTGTAAAAATTATTTCTAAATATGATCTAGAATTTTTTAGATGAAATATAATTTTGGCTAGAAGCGTAGCAAAAACAATGTTTCACATCATTCAAATGGTTTAAATAACAAAAAAGTGTTTGATAAGCCTCACCTTATATTAACAGATTCTCAAAAAGTAAACACGCCTGAGTATACTTCAAATAATGTACATATGCCGAGTATCAAAGTTTAATTCCAGTAACCCCTTCTGTGGTTTCTCCGTAAGTACTAAATGTTTTTAATTTGCTGATTGTGAGTTTATATTTAGCATTAAAGCGAGCAGACAAAGGTAAACGTACGTAAAAACATGTACCTGGCACTATGACCTCTATATTTGAAAATACATATGTATTCGTATTGAAATATTGGCACTTGAAAATGTTATATTGAAAATGTGTTGGTGATTTGACGGGTTTTATTGTAACGCAAATTTTCCTGGCAATACACGATTTTTCTTTTGTGCAAAGTTTACTTTCAGTACATCTCGTAATTGAGTGAAGGTGCATGCCCAACAAATAACCTGGGTGGCATGCCCAAATTTGTATTTAAAAATAGAGTACTTGGAATTTTAAATGAGTGGGTTCTGTTTCCACACGGAAAAGGAATAAATTTAAATGTGATTCACTACATCAGACTCTTATTATCAGTCAATGCGTTACAAGCACATGTTTTAGCATACTTTTAATAGTTATTCTTTGCAATTATTTTGGAACAGCATATTTAGTGGTCAACCGTACGTATATTTTTTGCCATAGAAGAAGAAAAAATTCACATATTCATCTGATGTTCTATGTTAAGGCATACATTGATATTGTTAAATGAACTGGTCATTTGTATATGATTCAATACGCCTTGTGCGTTTTTAAAAACCTTGCGACTTGAAATTAATAATTTCAGATACACAGACTATTTAGTTACTGGGTCAGTTATTTCTTTCACGCTTCCCAAATATGAAAACAACTTGACCTATACTCACACACACGACGTTATCTCTGTACTGGAGAATAGTGTATGGTAGTGGGCAATAGAGTACCAAGCTTTATAGCGGTAACTGACTCTTAACATTTGGCTTTACAGCTTAACACCCTATGGGAACAATACTTGATTCCAAGATAGCGGAGCAATATTAATAAAACTGCGATTTTTCCTTGTTTTGTGCAACGCTATTATGTGTGTACTATATTCTTCCAATCTGATAGATGTGATGGAAGTTTTCTAAGTATACATGTTTGAAATACACTGCATCAACGCATAATATCCAAAATAATTAAATATATTGCTGCGCATGCGATAAAGCCTGCCAACTTCATCCCTCAGCTCTACACTTGTACAGTATATCATATCACTCTTTCAATTTATCATCTGACGAGTACACAAATATTGAACCAAAAGCAGTAAATTAATTTTCTTAATACATTTGGATTTCCGACAGTGAACTGCAGTTGTTCAACAATAACTTTGCACATTTGTATATACAGTACATTGATACGATATACTCACACACGGAGTAGTGAAAGTGAGAGCATCAATTCAATTTGTATATCTGCATAAAATATCATATTTGCGAGATTTTTTTATTTCGAAGATGTGGCTGCGGTACGGCAACAAAGAGGAGGCTGATGAAATTCGGCCGTTTCTTTTTCCGTAAAAACATGATGGAGTAGGACTTTTTGCTTTCGCTTTTCTTCACAAGCATCGTTTTGGCAGTAGCATTCATCTTGCACACACACGCCATTTACTCCAACTTGTGCAATGCACATCTAACAAGATTTGCTCCGCTTTCTGGATGAGTTTCATTCATGCAACCGGGTCGTTGAAAAAAGATTGTTTCAACTATGGTTGATGTACCAACATAATATATATTTGTCCTGACAGGTTAGAACCCATATTTGTAATTCATATTGCAATTGCAATGAAATTGGACGTTTTCACCACTAAAATTGGTAGAGAAGTGGTGAGAAGCAGCGGTAGTGGTGTAGGAGTGAATGAATAAAAGCCCATTTTTACAACACTTTTTTATATATCACATCAAATTGCGAAATAACATGAAGGAAATAGGGTTTTACTATCAAGAGGCGGTGGCAACGGTGGTATCCTCATAAGTAATAATGTGGTGCGGAGGTGGGATATTATAGCTTGTTTGAATTTCTTTACAAGAACTAGCAGGCTTTTAGGCGAGTGAGACGAACAATATGGAGAACGACCTTACACGTACAATCATGTAAATTAAATATGAAGGGTGAACATGAGAATCACAATAAAGTGTACTTAGAACGTCTTGCCCCATCCCTGGACTACCTTTACTCCTTTTTGTAGACGATACATGCCCAGATGATAGAAGAGAAAATGGCCTGAAAGGCCCACTGGTGGATTTTTGTAGCAGAGAAACTCCCATAAATTTGACCAGCAAACCTCCGAAAAGTTCGGGAGTATCAGGAATAGTGAAAGTAGAGGTAGTTGATCACAAAAAGATTAAGATATATGCATAATTTCGATTCATAATACATTCATTCAGGAAAAGGGATTGGATATATTGGAACGGGGAAACATGAGACTGATTTAGTTTTTGACTTCCTTACCCAGCTTTTCATACGCATCTTTTAACGATTGTGTAAAAGTAAGCCGGTAAGAGCTTCTTTTCTCTATCATGGCATCACGGACAAAACATGAATGATCCCATTGAGTGAATAGTACATAATGCATTTTTAAAATCTTCACGGGCCTCTTTGTAGATACCACTTTCCCCTGTCTTTCGAGCATATAGTTCCGTTTCTCGCACATTCAGTTGGGTTAAGTCTAACATAATTACGTTAGCGGAAAAGAGAATGGAGGAATCAGAAGAGAAAATGCTAAGCAAAAAATATAGACCCTTCCCTCAACTAAAGCAAGTACTCTTATTATAAGTAGTGGTATCGAATAATAGGGGAAAGAATCCGGACTTGTGCACTTTTACAGTAATAACATGGTATGATGCGGTGGCGTGAACAAGAATGAACGAATCGATTCCACTTTTATACTTGCCTAAACCCACATTCCACCGAACAAAGCCCACACTTTTTTCTGAAGGCAGATCCAGAGATTCCATGCCGCAGGAGATCTATATAATCTTTCCACTCACAAAGAGAGCGAGGAAGAGTGGGAGAAATCTAACAAAGGGAAACTGGGTAATGGCTGCAAACGAGGGATCTATTTATGGTCCAACACTCTGCAATATCAGAAATCTTAGAGGAAGTAGTATCATCATCACTGAAAGAGGAAAGAACAACAGGACATCATGAGAACTTGATGTTGGTGTGCACTCCACAGCTGCTGACCAGGAAAGGAGGAAAAATGCAATTGCCCGTAATAATAAATCTAACATTCCCCACCTAACAGAGCTATTCCAAAGAAATCGAATCTCTTTTTTTGGCTGTTGTCCAGACAAAAAAGGGTACAGTGTGACTTCACCGTTATTCCTTTTTTATGTGATCTATGTAGTTACCCTAGTGTATGTAAAACTTGCAAAATAAACATACATTAATATTGTTTTGACATGAATGGAGTCTTTGCAAACTTGCTAGAAATTTATGCCATTTTCTCTCTAAAAGATTAAATGAATTATTTCCATCTGCAAAATGCAGCATTACTAACAAGTGCACATTGAATAGTTATTCGAGTAGAAAGATGCTTCTTTTTCGGAGATAATGTCATCATCGCTTTTTTCACTAGCGTCAAGGACGGCAGTCGGCCAAGAACTCATGAGTTCAATTGAGACGACCGTGGGATAGGCAATAATCGTTTGGTTACGCATGGGAGTGAAAACCTGCATAATGTATTGCAAGTGAGTGGTATAAAAATGAACATAATGTTGGAATCCAATATTATAGTAATAAAAATCAAAGAATAATAACAATAATAATAAACTATATACATGAATGGCAGCAGTATTGCGACAGTTTTGCTTCATTGATTGTCATGAGGATTCCGGAATCTGATTGTGACTTGGTTTAACGGTTTAATTCCATGAAATCAGAAATGCTGCTTTAAAGATAAGCTTACCAGTAAAATATCCCACTGAGAGTTTCAATCGCAAGAAATATCGCTTTTCAAAGACGCTCCTGCTGCTATTCAACCCAACTCGTGGAGTCATTCTGACTGGTATAGATGCTCTTATGTCAATAAAAAATAGTTTGCTATTGTGTATGTCGATTTTTGGTACATGTCGTAACTCTAAGAAACTTGAATAGAGTCATATTTTGGCAGTGAATGGATATCAGTTGGAAAAGTGCCTGGAGCCCGAGTATGTCGCTGGACCAGAAAACATTGTGTCCGTCACAGAAATAGGTAACGTTTTTCACAAAGCAAAACTTAAATGGGAGTGAAACGAAACATCTAAGATGTTGGTTTCACTTTTGAGACGTTTCGGTTTCTATATAATTCTTTCGACTGTAAAAAAGTTTCCAGTATAATTTTTGCGGATGGGAATAAAGGCATTGGAATTTGTTCGGGCAAATCAAGGGGAAAATTTAAATTTAATAAAAACAAAATTGAAGTTGGCTTTCTGACGGATTGTAGTGGGCTACCATAGTTGCATGGGAACTTCTGGTTCGCCGTAGAAAGTTTGGTCCCTATAGTTTGGGAAGGGCAAGGCAAGCGCACCCCACGACTTAAATCAATATTATATGCTGACATCATATCTATTTCATGAGCTCTCATGTTAAATTTCTGCTGAATCGTGAATATTTATGATTTCGGTGGGCATCATATGTAAATGATTTTGCAAAAAAATAAGAAAAACGCAGACAGACCTCACCTGGTTCTAATTTGAATCTATTCCGGAAAACTTCAAAGACATAAAGAAAGGTTAATTTGAATATCAATGTGCACTTTCTCTTACTTCCTGTTTCTTATATCTTTCTCAGCAAATCGCGAAGGCGGTTGTTAGCAAACGCGCTTACGTAGATGAAATTTCACATATTATATATGTATGCATACACGATTGCAGTTTCTCTAACATTTCCAGAAGTATCCCCATACAGGTCACCTTACACACACCACACATTCAGAGTTTCGCGATTTTTCCGGTTCTCTACTTTCCACTTTATTGTAAAAGCAAAAGAAAGTTGTAGGCAGGCCCTAAAATGTAGCACTTTAAGATAAAACTTTGAATGTGAGGGAAAAAGTTGTCCTTTTCTTTTCTACCCAACCACAGTAGTCTCGCACACGTTGAATTAACGGAATGGCTTGAACAGAGAACATTCAGACTCCGAGTCCGAATACTAGGTGAGCTCTTTTTTGTTGCTGTCTGCCATCACCCAAATGTGTTGCGGTAAAGTTGTCAAGTGGGATTATATGTTGTTTCATGTTTCTGATAAAAAACGTAGAATTAGACACATAGCTTAATACCTACTTGAAGTAATCCTATGAAGTATTTCTTTAACCTGCTTTTAGTGGACATTGTTACTGTCTGTCTACCAGAGCTTCACATTAATTAATGGCGTAACAACTTTAGCACATAAATGGGGAAAATGCCCTGAAAAAAAGTTAGAGAAAATGCTATTGAATTCAACTTATTAAAACATAGCAATTTGAGAAGAGTTAAATATAGAAGCTTTGATTTTTTATATCTTAAAATTGCTTTACTTCTTTGATTACAGCACTCCTCCATCTTCTTCAATTTTTTTGTATTATGTGGGTAGAGGAAGAAGCACTTGCATTTATTTATAAAGGTTTCGTGCCTGAGGGAATAACGAATATACGATAAAAATATTTACAGAGTTCAACGGAAACTGTTTTTTTAAATTCAGGATCCACACAAGTAAATACTGCGGAGGAGGTAAAAGTAATAAAGTTCGGAAATTTCTGTAGTCGAAGGCTGTAATAAAAGGCCACCATAGAATCTTATTTACATTTTTACTATCAGCTTCCTTCATAATTCTAATACATCCGGAGGAGACTAGGAAATAATATGTGGTTTTCTTTATGTATGCTACATTTAGAATTCTTAATAGTTATTTTACTGGCTTAAAATGAGGAGAAATTAATAGAAATTTCATAAAAATGTAGACTATACTTTTTGTACAAGCAATCATCAAAGTACTCGTTTTGCTCGTAGCTTGGGTGTATGTATGTATGTATATGTAATATGAACACGTGTACATTACGAAATGAAGCTGTCTTCTTTTCACATAACATGCTTTCAGCTTTAGATATGTGAGGCAGAACCCTGCTTTCATTTTTGAAAATTGGTTAAAAAAATATCCCACGGGAAAACACACAGATGTCAAAAGTGCGGGTTGTCAGTAAATATTTTATAAATTACCAATAAAATATTAAAGTCTTCTTTTCCTTTGAAACATGTCCCATAAAGATATAAGAAATTAACAATCGCACAAAGTGAACCCAAATGTATTCCAATATGCATACACATTGCCCACATCCTATCATAAAAAGTTTCACAAGGTATTACGCAACAAAAAATGAACCTATTTGGAAACCCTCATCAGGTCATCATGCTTTAGTTTGAATTAGGGATCGTTGAACCAGTCCAAATTTAGGATTAAGTTTTATAAGCAAATAATAAAAACAAACAAGTGTAAGCTTTTGAAGTTTGGAAATCATAGACCTTTTCCCAAAGTATATTAAATATCTGTGTAGGAAACGTACTCGATAAGCCAACTCCATAACCCTACCTGAATCTTTCCGGGAAAACTGATTCCTGCGGTTGTTATTAACCTTCCAATTTTTTCTATGGTTGACAATGACAACAACAAGATCAAATGTTCGTACGTGGTTGGTTCGTTGGTTGGACCATTCAAAAAATATTGAGTATCAATCAACAATCTCGGTTTTTTTAAATCAACCTTTAAATAAACTCACAATAACTGTGGTTAGGACAGCAAACGTATTAGATAACTATGTTTGTTCGTTTCGTAATTCGGATAATTATATTCTCTTTTATTTTTACCTTTTTGAAGGTGTCCCTTAGATAATACTGTTGAATCAATTACGCGTACAAAAGCTTTCGTTTGTCGCTAAGTTTATCATATATGCAGTTTGTTTGATAAAATAATACCGTATTTTTTGCTCCATCAAGCATATTAAATCTCTGCAGCAATCCCGGATTCGCTGCCTATGAGTTTCCGAGATGTAAACCAGTAGATATATACTCGTACAGTAATCAGCAAAGCACCATTATCAGCTTCGGAGAGAACGCTTTCAGATTTTAATTTCACTAAGGCCCCAATTTTAAGCGGTGCATACTGATTTTTTATATCCTTTGGGTTTTCCCTAATTCTATAATACGCTCAGCGAAGCGATTTCACATTCACACTTTGATTACTGATCCACTTGAAACGCTAAATATTACGTTAATTAATGAAATACTGCTAGGCTGGATGTCATTGTATAGTTCACGCAAGTGACAGAACGGAAGAAGTGATGAAGGGCGACAAGCATTGCTTTAAGTCCCGTGAAGTACAACCCTATATGACTACTAATAGAAATGAAATGACTGCTTCAGCATCTCTACAAGTGCACACTAATTATGCTCAAAGCATAAAACAGCGCTAGTATTGAGTGCACCAACTACCAGCAGTCAGCAAACAACCGCAACCTAAAAAACAAATAAAAACGGCATTAAAAAGTGAAACCAAACACTCTCTACATATATGTTACAATGAGTGTGTAAACCGGTAGAAATAGTATTCATTTTGCTGTTTTTCAAATCTTCAACCCTTTTACATCTCTATTGAATAAATTACAAGGATTTTTCCATTTCACAAATATGAAATATCATTATGGCAACATTAGCTTTTATACATACAGTATTCAGTATACAGTAAACGTGACTAACAAAGTTTACACGATTTCATTGCCAACTTCCTTCTCACAGACTTTCACCTTCATCATTCAGTTTACGACCAAGAAGTGTACAAACTCAAGAAAAGTAAATCGTACACGGCACACACCATCTTTCGTTGAAACTAGAAGTGGCGAATGAACAAAGACCAAAAAATGAGGCACATGACGTTGCTTTCAGCATCATGCTAGTTTCTCAAGCAGTCACGGAGAGCATGCAGCGCAGTGGCGTATCCCATCCGCTTCTATCTCAATTTGAGATAAAGCGGATGTGAGGTTGGTTGAGAATGACTTGTACTGCAAAAGATTTGTCACTAAAGGAGGTCCCAGTTTTAAATATGTGGCATTTAAATTAAGATTACATATTGCAATTTATAATTGTACTGTCTCCTACCCCGGAGCATTCTGAAAGGGATTATCCATAATCCATGATATTTTCAATTACTTTCCCAATTTGTATTCAAATGCAGTTCATTCGCATTGGAATTTTTTTAGCTTAGTATTTCATAACCCTTTACAATAGTCATCTAATTACACTCCCATCAATCCACCATTGTAAAAAATAAATGTACACATTTTCTGTAACGTTATGAATATAAAATATATATGTAATGCGAAATTAGTCATTTGCCTTCTAAATATCGTTAGATGTAACGTGATTAGTTGTTTTTCCAACAAACAGAAACAAGGAAGCTCCTGAAGAATGAGGAATGAATGATAATTTGCCAAAGTGCAATTGAGCTTATTGCAGTTATATAAGTTAAACTTAAGTTATATAACTGCTGAGTTATGTATTCTTAAGAATTGATACTTTATAAAATGATGTAAAATAAGTGAAATGTTTTGAAATGTATTTACCTGTAAGGAGGAGGATTTAAATGGTAGGACTACGGAACCATGTTGTCTCTTGAAATATTCTGTCAGCATAATATGTAAACTTCAATAATGGAATCATTATGAAACCATCATATTATTCCTTCCATCCGCTTTCCATATTGTTCTTTACCATGTAAGGATTTTAATGGACATATCCTCTTGAAATAGTTTTACTATGCAGAGTACTAAGCTATCTAGGCATTGTTCCCTGAGGATTGTTAAAACAGCTACGAGTATTGTTCCAATAGCGTTAATGCAAACCCTATTCGTCACCCGTCCTTCCAAAAAAAGGAATGTAATGATAGGCTTTTTCTGCTTGCTGTAATTTTGTAGCCTGGAGCCAAAGTAATCATTTGAAAGCCTGCAATATGTATGTACCACCTATTAGAAATAGGGGTAACCTAGAGTCTAGCGTTTGAACAGCTTGTATATACGTGTCCTCCTTAATATGCCTCAAGTTACAATTTAGGGATGGAAGCTTTTAAACCTTTTGCAGGGTGTATGAACACCTACCTTAAAGAGAGAGAAAAAAAGACGCAAATGTGCGTCGCATTTTTATCAGCAGACTTTTCAGAAGCCAAAGGAAAAATCACTTGCCTAGACTATGAACCACTCATATTGTTCAGGATCACTTTTGTCTGATTCAAACACAACTGAATGAGCAAGTATTTTAATGGACTTTGCCGAAGGACAAGTAGAAGGGGAGACATAACATGAATTGAAAGATGAACCTGATAATAAAGATGAGAACCCGAGATTTCATCGTCGAAATCTGAGCATTTGTGCAATTCGCAATATTCCGCTAGTCTCACTTATGGGCGGTTGGATCACCGTATTATCTTTTATTTCAATATTTCCAGGGTTGCAGATTCCCCATTGCTTTTGATTCATAGCAAGAGTAGTTCTATTTATTTTTTATTTTAATTCTGATGAAGCCCAAATAGCCAATCGTGGCAATGCTCATTTTGCCAGGATGATGGTCATGATATGACTGTACATAAAATGCGCCTTCACACGCGAACAATTGTCCGTGTCTCCAAACTTGATAGTCTGCGGAAATATATATGCGGAGAGAAAAAGACAACCACTTCCACTTATTTCCATATCATCAGTTCTTATGCGCGTCGACGTGCTCCCCTGAGACCCTAATAGCTTTTTTAGGAGTGCACACGGCATACAGTAATATTAATACCCCATGAAACAAGTGACACTACACATTTCTCCTATTGTGCATGCTTCACTTAATAATAGTAAGAGGTTCTGTTTGGCTCAACAGAGAACTATTTCCCAGGAAAAGGTGGTCGTTGAGTACGACGACATGAGTCGCTTTCCCTACCTTTGAAGTTGAGTTTCACTTGAAAATAATCCACTCTTCCCGTTCCATTAGAAAGTCATAACATTTCTCTACTTCGTTTTGATGAATACTGCTTTAAATTTGCCATGTTTTGTTTTCTCTGATCTGCCCACAAATGGCGAGCATGCTAATTGGTACTTTTATTATAACCCTAACAAGCGTTTGTGTGCTGTTAGAAAGAAAGCAATAAAATTTTGACCACACGGCTTGCACAACCGTTTTCGCGTAACTACTGGACCTTCGCACTGGTTGCATACTGAATTGTCTAGTTCCGCAATCGAGAAGTATTGCGCTGAAGAACTTTAAAAAAATTTATAATGCCAGTTTTCGTAATTTTGGAAGTTTATAACTGTTATGAGGATATGAGGTGGCTGTATTTGTCCTTGTTTGACTTTGGACTGAGTGAGCTAGAGAATAATACCCTGGTAATACCATTCATACAAATACCTTTGAAGGCAAAACTACACATGGGGTCCTTTCTCTCATTGTTTCAACATTTCAATGGATTAATACTTATACAACCAGTTATGGGATGAGCAATAATGGATAAATCCAGTAATAAATACTATGCAAATGACATCAATGATAAATGACCAATTAATACGTTGTGGTTCTTGCATAAATGCTTAATTGAATTTCCTTTTTCATAACTTGTAATAATTTATGCTACCACAGATAAAAACTGGTGGTTATGCAGTTACACAGTTGAATTTAGAGTATCCCCAACTCAATGAAGGATGTTATAACCATCTAAAAATAGTAGAAAATATGAACAAATTGAGGTTGATAGTACTTTTTGCCTATTCATGCACAATCACTTCCCAGAACGCGATTAAAAATTCCTCTTGAAGTAGAGATGAAGCACCAATTATTCTTCATATAACGTGAATTGTATTATAAGTTATAAGTACATTAACCGATACATCATCATAATTTAGACTTTTGGTATTAGATCAATCAAAACATTTTCTTCGAAATAAAAAAAGTGATGAATTTAAAACGTACGTAATTCTGCATCGCTGCGTTGCACGATTTTGTGCATGTGCTACTGAATAGAATCTATTTTTACATTAATATATACTTTAAAGACTTTTAATGAGTCCCATATAGGCAAAATATTTTTTTGTTTCTTTCAAAATTTCTAATCCAGAGTTTGAAGCATTCTGGCTTTATCAACAATTACAAAATAAAGTAACCACCTGCACCTAGCACGCGTAGCTTCAGAACCTGTTTAGTGTAACAAAATTTTCTGCAATTTTCAATTCTATGCAATTTAAACACTCGTCGTAGCTCACAACAATTCATATTTCTGCCCATTTGTACCAATAAAAATGTAAAATTCCCAAAATATTCCTTAATTTTTAAACAGTCAAATTTGGTCGTACTTTAGAATATTTTTAAATGATAAAATGGTATACAGCACCGCACGGTTCTGAAGTTATGCGTGTAGAGTTGATGCTTTATTTCTATAATCGATGTGAAGGCCATTATAGTCGAACCTTTGTAGTGCTTTATATGATAATTATAATGCTTTGCCAAAACATAAAGAGTGAATTAATAAACGTCTTGCCATTTACATGCTACTATATTAAAGATAGGATAGGCGAAAAACTATCAGGCACATAACACGACTGGAGGGTTTGACAGAAGGTGTGCATTGGACGTTGATGGTTTTTCAAACTTGTTTAGCTGTAATACAGTACCTCACATCACACGTAAGCAACAGTTAATGATGAACAGTGTCAGGTTCCAAAAGGAGAATACACACACTACCAAGTTTCGTGGCATGACTGTGTGTCTTGCCTTTGGCAACTTGTAGCATAACCTATGTGAATCTTACAAACTGTGAGACTGTTACTGACAATATAACCTCACTATTTTTAGATGCAATTAAGGTGGCACAGTTCATTGGGAAAAAGCGACCTTTAGCAAACTTGCAACCTTAATATGTCCTAACCTGTCCATTATTTCAGTGTATTTCTACGAAGACTGACAGTAAATGGCTTAATTTAACAGTTTGGACACTTGCAATAAAAACACTTGAACTGGCATCACAATCGTTACATTTGTCATGAAAAAGTATTGTTCTTCATACTACACATTATTATTTTTCAACGACTTCACTTTTTCCACATGAAAAAAGTCGTCAATGCATCGTATCGTTACCTTCCAACTGTAAAGCTCGGAAAAAAGAAAACCAAGTAGTGGATACAGAAAGCACATTACATTTACAACAGAGGCATGGCCCTGACGTCTGCACTAGCATTCAAAACAGATGCAAGTGAAAGGGTAACTCGACGATTCAGTGGAGAAAATAGCCCAGTTGTTCTCTTACAGTGAGTTAGAGAGCACGTTCCCAACAAGGAAAGCATCATCCAGCATGACAAGAAAGATTCATCTCCACTAAAAAAGTGCGTGCCGAAAGCATGCAACTTTCCCTTTCTCTTTCACTCTGACTATGAATACTTTTAACGGAATCAAAACAGTGAGTAGTAGTAGTGGTGGTACTGGGCCTGCCAGGAATAAAACACAACGGACAGATCATAAAGCACATACTCTGGAATTTACGTTTTCCTCAAACAGAATGGTCCATGAGGACAAACAGTTTGGAATTTTTGTTTCAAGTTAGCCTGTCTGGTTGTGCGAGCATGTCACGTCACATTTCTAACTAAATTCACATTTCTATTACTGCTGCTGTAAGTTTTCACAGTTCTAAAAGGGAATTTCTTTTGATGTGTTAGTCGTGGTGCATACGGTTTTCAGTTGGTTTCTGAAGACTTGCAGAAAATGCAGAGTACAATTGTAGGGAAGAGAGTCTCATCATTATCAACACAATCATCATTGCGCTACTGTGGTTCTTTTGATTCTTCTTGAAAGAGTGTAGTGCTATGCAACTTCAACGATATCTTAGGGTATTAAATACTGTTTATATAATAATATTATTAAAGGCATTCGAGGGTGCTCAGTGTGGTTCTTTAACTTTTTTGAGGACTCTTTCAAGTAGTATTTACTAGCAGGAAGATCACAAACTGAACACCAGCAACTTTCTTGCAAAAAAAATGATTCTGTGACTTAGTTTAAAAATGAATTTCTTTTGAAACCTTGCAACTGCGACAACACGAGAATTTGGTTTGATCACAATATTGGTTTGACTCAGGGAATTAGGATTTAAATAAAAATAAAAATGGAGAATTTCGAGGACTTTTTGACGTCATTTGGTAAGACAGAGGATCCTTACATGTACTCAGCCGCAGTTTTTGAGGACACTTCATCCTCTCCATTTTATCTGAATGATTCATACACAATGGGAGAATCCTTGGGAGTGGAAACAGAAGAATTGACAATCTTTGAAGATGGCAGTGGTAATGGACTGGATGGGGCAATGCAAGACGAGTGGTCTTGTTCCAACATCACGGAGTTTTCGGAGAATGACAAATGCGTGGAAAACTATCTACACCAATATTTGGGACCAAGGAATTTACCACTGGAAACATTAGTACCAGTCACAATCATCTACGTAATTATCTTTGTCACTGGGGTGTTTGGAAATGTTACCACATGCATTGTCATCCTGACCAATCAGTACATGCAAACTGCAACGAATTATTATCTATTCAACCTTGCAATGGCCGACATGACGACACTTATTGTGGGTTAGTCTCAGAGAATTGATTTATGTTCTATGTTTATTTTTTAAACAAATTAAATTATTTCATTTACCTAAAAGCGTTACGCGAAACGATTCTTCAAAAAAATCGATTTTCAGTTGGTTGATCAGTTGAAGTTTCCCTCGTTTATCATCTTTTGACGCCAAACTGATTTGACAAATTGAAGAAAGGTCAAAACGAATAATCGCAGACATTCGTACAGCTTTCGAGTTTATCTTGTGGCAAGCAAGAGACAGCCCAGTAGCAAAAGTAAATACGTTTTTTGGAATAGGATGAATAAGATGGCAATTATTGAATCCTCTTGTCTATAGGCTAGAAACCCATTAAAAGAAGGGTGAGCGAATGTTGCCGATATTGCTAGTGTTTTAGTAGCAAGGATTTGTGAATGCAAAAGAAATTGAAAAGTGAATTCTACATGCACACAAATACACACCACATACTGCATACATGGTGGCATACATCAACTAGACAGCTTTCACTTTCATCGCTCAAGTAACTGAAATAATGAGACGTGAAAGACTTGCCAGCTTATAACGTCACACATGCCTCTTTTGAGATCACTAGTCGGTATGCATGAAATGTAGTGATAGACAATACAACAGACACCACAAAAAAGAAAACACTTTTTCAGATGATATTCCAGTTTCTTCTAACCGCTTGTATTTTTCAAGCAGAACTGAGAAACTGAAGACGAAGTGACTTTAGCAGGAATGGGAAGTGTTTTTTTGAAGAAAAAAGTTATTTTCAGAACTGAGAAAGATTTTTTATCTCGAGAATTGAATGAAAACTTGTGTTTTATGGGGTGTGAGGCTATTCTTATACGTACAAAGGTTCAACCCGCGTTTCTTTTCCCTTTCAATTCCATAAATATTGAAGTGGCTGGAATAATGAATTAAACTTTTGATCAGCCATGTTGCAGTTTTCATGCTTTTTTATTATTGTAATGCAAAAGATCCAAATTTGATTGCATTCTTGCACTGATTGCAAGATTTCAATTTCTTGCTGTATAAGGAATTTGTATGTTCCTCGATTTTGGTGTAAATGAAGCACTTTATTCGATTCATTGCTTTTAACTCAAAAAATCCCGTAACCCACACAACATGACATTCGCTTTTGCACAAGGAGTTAACTGGGGAGATCTGATACCATCACCATCCGGACGTGGAAATTCTTACGCTACTAGGCTACGAAGTAGCAGGGATTTCAGGGTTCCAAAAATCCATTTTCAGGGTTTTCCAAGAAAAAATCAGGGATATTTTCCGTAAATTTCGTTTTTTTTTGCTCATCAGGGATTGAAAAAAAAATCAGGGATTTTGAGCTAAAAAAATTTGCGTATCAAGGACATTTGTAAGAATTTTTACGTCCACCATTAACATTCTAAATCTATAGAAAGTTTAATTTAAGGTGCGTTTAAACGAATGAGATTCACTCCAATAAAAATCTAATAGCACTTTTGAATACATGCCATGCCTGCTCTGGAATCTTTTTATCTTAATTAAATACCATATATTTAACATCCGCAAGTTAGTACAAAGTGAATTTCGTGAACATCATTAAAAATACATTGAAATTATTAATACGTACTTAGGATTAGCTTGATTCGTTCATATCTGTTGAGCGTTAATGCTCTGCAACTTGTGTAAGGCTTTATTCGAAAGAGCAATTAAATTTGATTAATAACATAAAGCCTACAAGTCGCTCTAAATTCCTTTGAAAACGAGCTTTTGAAAGTCTCATCAAACGGAGAAAAATATTTTTCACCAAAACCATGGCATGATTCTAATTCACGTGGACGCACCTTACACATACATAATATAGAAATGCCTCGCACTTTTGTAAATGCTATTTTCATGATTATGTAGTGCATACATACTTTGTGAGTGCAAAGCTTAGAGGATGACATCTTCCGTTTAAAAGCAATTTCGGACAAAAATGAGAGCCAAAAGGCAATTTTAGATTGCTTTTAAGCTGGGTTTTCTTATTCGCTTTTAAATCCTCTTTTTCTATTTGCTTATTGTCATTGTCCTCATCATTTATAATGGAAATGTACTGCAGCATCTTCTCCACCCGATGTACATAATCTTAAGATGAGTAAAACACGAATTCGAATAAATATTATAACGCACTATCTCGCTCACAAAGTGCGTTCTGATTTAGACCCCTGCTACGTCCTTTAGTACACAGGCAAATCGTGACGTGAGTGTTTTTTTTCCAATTTGAATTATATCTAAACTGATAAGTCGTCCAGAAAAGAATAAACATTTAAATTGGCTTACATTTTATACTAGCCTTCAAAATTCGATTTTCACGTCGTTATCTATCTACTTTAGCGATACATTTAGCATATAAAAGTGTGTACGCTCAAGGTTTCGTTTTTTCCCTCACGTCCCTATATTATTATCTATTCTATTCATGAAGGATATAACGAGACACGTTTCCTTTTTGTTTCTTCAAGTTCGTTCGGAAAGCGATTACCTGGATATTGGATTGCTTTTGATAAATTCTTTCAAAATATTTATTTTCAACCAAAGAGAAAGTTATTCAACTGAGCTAAGTAGTTGCAACTATCTTACCAGGATTCACGTGTCTCGTGTTTCTCTTTCCCTTCACAAAGTTTCTTTATACCTTTTTCGAGAAAAGTCGAAACACATACTCAATGTACTATCTTTTATTGTGAAAAGATTGTGATTTTTTGCTTATGTTTTTGCCACCGTTGGGTGAAAAACTCCGTGGGAATTGTCTGTTAGCTATATTCAAGATGAATAAGAAAACCTGTGGGTAGACTCCTGCTGGAAAGAGTATTGTAATGGAAATTTATATGCTTTGATGGAGTCTCTTGTTAGCTAAGTAAAGAGTGAATCAAATCTTAGTGCAGTAAAAACAAAAAATCTGTAAGCCTGTAAGGTGAGCTGAAGCTGAGCTCCTTCAGCTCCCTGAGGTCTTCTCGAGGCTACATGAATCATCGATTTTTTTGAAGAATTCAAAAATTTTTCTTTGGTAATCCTATAAGACCCTTGGAGAGTAAGAATATGAATATAATATAGACATGCTCTGTCATCATTACAAAACTACAACAAATATTTACCAAGAAGGTCGAAAATAGTCAGTTGAAAAGTATGAAAAGTCATATGCTAATAAAAATCAGTGTAGTTTCATGCATAACGATGTATCTAAAAGTAGTAGCAAATTTATCTTTGACAATTATTTGTGTTCAATTTGTTCGAGACTCTTGAAAAATGTATAATATTGCAATTACTGTCAACTAATAAACAACTTGAAGACATACATCGATATGAAATACTTGAAAAAAACAGAGATTATCATCGAAAATAAAGTGCCTAAAATAAAATAACGAAGCATATTATACCTATACAAAACATGCATCTTTAACTGTTACAGTTGTAGCAGCATTATATCTTGGACCGGATGTCCGTATAGATGAGGGTTACAAGTTTTCTGAAGTGACGTTCGAATGATGCGTCATACGAAAATTGAGTAAAAGTTTGAGGGGTCCAAAAAGTGCTACTTTATACTCATATCAAACTTGTTATTCCAACTTACATCTGCTTTCTTTACAATTGTATTCTGCAAGTTTGGTAGTCATAAAGAATAACATTCAATTGGAAACTAGTGAAGCCAAAGATTGATGAAGTAAGCAATCTGCTTGAATTCCCAAATTAAATAGCAAACAACAAGTTGAAAGATGATGGACATACTCTAAGGAGATTCCGTCGTTCCATCAGAAAATTTGACGATTTTGTGCTTTCTCTGTATTTTAAGAGCATAACTCATACAGAACATAAAAACAAGAGAACTCTCCATTATGCATTTCGCATAATAAAGTCAAGAGCACATATTAGATTGCCATTAATACGTGAAAATGCACGGTTTTTATTATAACAATATGTAATGATGTTAAGAGGACTAATGTATGCTTACTTAATGCCGACATCATCATCTTACAGTTTAATTCTCACAATCAAAGGCAAACGTCTTACCTTGAAGTTGAGGGGTTTTCTTGAAAAGGCGCATTACATAAATGGAATGTTAAAAGGAAAGCAGCTTTATTTTTTTTCATATTAGCATCCATGCATTTGGTTTCAATTGTACGAAAGGACTTAAATAGGTAGTGTAAATACTCTTAATAATGGTAATACAACTAGTAAGTACTTGAAAAGAAAAAAAGGAAGGAAAATCATGTCATGACTGAAGTCTCTGCCATCATAATGTTGAGCTCATTCATTTTTCAAGTATTTTCTTTCTGACTGAGAGAGAAAGAAAGAAACAGGCAAGATACACACACACAGTTTACCCCTGCTCTACTTTTCTTCATCAGAAAAATATATTGCCAGAGATTATCACATTATTATTGTTTAGAAATTATGTGTTGTACAAGTGGAACTTATCGTCTTTCAGAGTAGAAGTTGAAGATCCAATAACAAGAGGAGAAGAGGCTAGTGTTTTCAATAGTCCAACACAAAGACGTCGTCTGCGTTTGTTTGCGGATTTGCCCATTTTCTAAAGAGAAAAGCGTAGAGTTAATAGACAGGAGAATAAAATCCATTATAACCTGAGAAGGAAAATGACATCATGGGAAGTATAAATAAGCGGGTATGATTGATCTCGTCCTTGGAGAAATAAATTGAAGGGAAGAAGACTTCTGTGATGATGACGATGTATTATCATCGTCCTGTTTTCTTAGCTGGATTTTAAGCGCGCACATTCCATTCTTGCATTGAACCAGTTCTAAACATTTATAGCAACTAGATAGATTCGCTTCTGCATGCATACCATATAATTACGTACATTTGCCTACTTAGCATTATTAATGATATAAGTATTTCCTGTTATATGATAGATGTAAGAGGAGTAATGAAAGAAAAAATATGTTACTGTAGGATTTGAGACAATGTGGTATGCCTATATATATACGGAATGAGTTTTTAATTATATCAGCAGTGCATCGTGATATGAATATGAGCAATATTATTTTACAATGGTCCATCAGTTTCCTTTCCTATACGCTGCTTGATCATCATTTTCGGTTCAGTATGTTCAAGTAGCAATTTCCCTTTCAGGCGGATCACTTTGTGTGGTCGTGGGTGCCAAATGGTATGATTTAGAGTCAGCGTAATTCCTCAATCAAAAGCCGTATACTATGCAGGCTACAAGTAGTTTTGTAGTGAAATTTGGTTCACTTTAAGAAACCAAAATTACACATATCATGAGAAAGGAGGGTGTATATAAACTATGCTAGAAGCTCAGCTTGATACTAATAGCAATTATAAATGCTTGAGAAACTGTCGTCAAATTTCGTTTTAACTTGTAAAAGCGTGGTATTGTATAATCTAGAAGTTGAGAAAGAGGCCTGCCTATCTTCAAAAGAAAGGGAAAAAATGAGCTTGCGAATGAAAATATACGGCTAGTATAGCGGAGTAAGTGGAGAAGTAACCTTTCTCACTTTCGGGATATCATGTTGCTTGCCCTTTGGTATTAAAGTATTTACTTGTTTGTCGACAGGAAATTAAATGATAAATAACGTGTACGTCTGAGTGCGCCTCGTTTCTCTTTTTCTAGTGGATGAGCCAAAACACTACAACAGCATTTTCTAAAGCGTTTCTTAATGCAACTACTTGAGAAGAGAATATCCCACAGAAAACTTTTTTTATTTCCGTTTTGTCATTAGTTCACCAAAGAAGACAAGCCCATTTGTTCCGAAATTTGAAATGCAAATGTAGATTAATGAGTCCTTATTCATCTCGCTTGCACCAGGATAGTAAGCGAATTTCACTTCAGACGAGAAAGAGCAGTCATTTTGCTGCATCTTCACTTCACTTGTCTCTACAAAAATGTCGTCTTGTGTGTGTGTGCATTTGTTCTCTTTTCTATTATTACTGCGCGACACATCATAGAGGAGGCAGAACTCCAGAAAGTGACGGTGCGATGTGGTGATGGTGCACTCCAGAACATATTTTTTTGGAAAAAGTTATGAATTTGTAACTGCTTGAGTTTTAAACTTTGAGATGATATTTGCAAGCATGAATGAATAACAATACTTTTTCTTAGCAAAGGTCTCAAAATATCATTAGTTTTAGTTACATGCTTTTTTTCTGGCTATACCTACTCAATTCTGTGTGGTATGTATGTATCTAATAAGCATGCTTAATAATATGCTCTCTTGGCACGCTATTATTTGCATCGCATCTGCTTTAAGTTTTTCTAATTTTTGAAGATTGCATTTCAGAATCGTTCTTCATCACGATTCTCTCGGCTGAAATAATCCAGGAAAAGTAATAAATTTTTTTTCATGAATTTTATAACAATGAGAGACATTGCTTACATTACTTGTCTGACACAAGGTTGTAATATTAATGATAATAAAAATACCTTGCTTTGTGAGCTTTCTCTTTCATGCAACCGTTAATATTACTTAAGATATTAAACTCAAATATTTTATGCTATAAATCAAAACCGGAAAGGAGCAGAGAAGGCAACTTTTACACGTGCAGCTGCGCTATGTTAGCTACAAAAACTTTGCATTTTTGCTTCATCACAACTTTTTTCTCCATTCTGAGAGTGTTTCTATTTTCAAAATTTAAATGTCAAAGGAGCTGCCCATGACTACAAACTGTCTTTTGCAGTTATGGTGATGGCACACAAATTGACAACAAAAGTCTAGGGGATAGTAGTAGTGTTACGTTGTTTCAGGTAAATGCACGAACTCTACTACACAACCACTATACTCACCTATAAAGTTGAATTTTCGCAACTTAGCAAAAGGCGCAAACACTTTGCATAAGATATCATGGTCATATGAATAGAAAATTGATGTTCACCTGCACCTGCTCTCTCATATGTCATTTTAACAACTCACTCAGTTGCAGCGATGCGCTGAAAGTCACCGCCATGCAGAACGTCATCAAGAACCTGATAGTTTTTGGACCAGTGTCAGCAACAATGTTTCAAATGGACTTTCATTAAAAAGGAAACCCACACACAGGCTCACATGGAAATTATTCGATATCCTCTCTTCTTCGAGCGGATTTTTATGAGAACCCAACCTACACTTTGTGTGTATATTGCATACTCGTAATGGCCCATAATCTATGGGATGTTGGTAATAGGAGACACTTACTTACTGTCTCTACATTCTATCATATGTGCAGACACTGGCTTTTTTCTGCTACTCTCTTTCTCCAACACTTACTATTAGTCTATAAGATCATGAAGAAAATATAATGTATTCATTTCCAACTGGATTCGATCTCGTACAATAGGGGAGGAGAGGAATGAGACAAAGGAGTAGTAAAATGAATTCCATAGTATTGCGGAGCTATAGGCGTTACGTTACACTCCCCAAACATTCGATTTCTCGTGACGACATATTTAACGAAAAGTTATTGAGATAGCTTGCGGCCAAACCTATTTTCAAAGCTTTGGATCCACTGACTATTACAGATTGCCTTTTACGTTAGTTTCCAGGCTATTATAAGCTATGCCTTTTTTCCTCTTCACTAACGATAATGGCTAGCAGTATATGTGGTTATTGCAGTGAAATTCATTTTTTCACTGCTTGCTAACTGCTAGTTTTTTAACGTCTCTCCTAGCATCTCTACTGGTCTCCAAAACAGTAATTATGGATTGTCTGCAACATTTTTACGGTTACGCAGTAAACTTTGAATGTTCTCTCCAATATTAAACAAATGTACTTTATAGTTAACTACTTGCTACTATAATTTAGATTAATAAAATGAAAATGCTCGTATTACACTGGCGTCAGATATGGCGTATGCTATACGCAAATGTTTGCAAACCAGGATGACAAAAAAGCTCTTTGATTGCTACACGTGCAATCTTCTCAGGGTTATAACATCAGCGATATTTTACCTGGATTTTTTCCCTCGTTATTTATAACAAAACTCCTTCAGGGCCAAACTCAGAAATATTCGATTTACTTAAGGCAGAAACTTGGACACCCTTTCTGGTGACGTGTGAATTTGTAACATGAGAGTAGTCAAACCTTTTCAAAATTAGAAAAGTGGTGGTGGGCGTTGGTGGCGAAATTACATATTGCATCGCCACCACACTGCCATTTTTATTTTGGGAACACTCCCATGCACAATTGTGCTCATGGGACAATGTGGTGATAGAAAACAAATATGGCGACACGGAGAAAGCAAAAATCCTGGTAAGATAGAGGTTGTCCCTTTTAGTTGGGCCTCGTGTCACACATCGATAGTTTTATTATTATCTCTATCATACTGTGAGGTAGTAAGATTTGGTATACTGGATACATGCAATGTTTGTATTCACTATATTACGAGCAAAGGCGCAAATACTTGGTTGGTTGGAATAAAGCCAGAGAATAAGAAAACTGCTTTATCAGGTATATTTTCACTTATAAAATTCTTCATTCCGTGAGTGATTATGATTGCACGTCTTTTCTTATTCTCACACTGTCGAAAAGAGAAACTTGGAGTGGAGAAAGCCAAGTAACTTTCATCAAGAAATGGCAGACAAGCTACTCATGTTTCATTGAGCTTGATTGCTAGGTTCGAAAACACAGCTAAGGCGAATCAATAGGTATTCACGCTCAAAATAGTTTCAAAGAGTTCAAACGACCGCCTTCGGAAAATTCTCATAATCCTGTTCTCATAAAGAGCCAATTCCCATAATCGAGTTCTCATAACGGTTAATT
>JAQIXX010001003.1:0-41575 GCA_034700605.1 Willowsia nigromaculata
TGGCGATAAATGAAATTAGGGGCCTGCGTTTCATACCTTATAAATCTATTCTCCTACCAGCAAGGAAAGTATCATCATTCGTTCTCAATTCATATCATATTATTATGCCAATCAAACATGTTCCAGTTTTGCTATTTCCCTGCCTTTTCAAGTGATAAACTTTGAGAAAGATATGCATATAAAACTATTCATCAAAAGCAAGAGAAAGATATCAAGATATCGAAATTACCACATAAGTTGTAAATATGTATAAACATACATACCTGCATAATATAGTTTTTAGATTGCATTATATGAAGTGGTAGTCAGCTATTTTGCATGTCAGAAGATTCAGCTAATGACATGCTCAAATGCTAGTCTATAGATTTTTACTAGATTCCTTTTGATTGAAACTTGAAGCCTGCATTTTCTTCATATTATCTGTTTCAACCGGCAATGGCAAATGGCAACCTATATCCTTATATACCTAAGACCGGCAGAACTGGAGAGAAGCGGTCCAATTTTTTTGAATAACCGTACCGAGTACCTATCATTATCATACATGTAAATATTTCATAATGCAGTTTTTGCATGGTATGTAGTATGTATGTTGGAATTCGGAATGCAATCGTGGAAGATTTTGTACCGAGTGGGATCTCCTTGCAATCGTTTTTATACTTTTACATATTGCAACATAAAAGGTTTCAACATTTTTAGGAGTTGTTGTGGAGGTGGGATTCAGCGTTTTTAGGCATAAAAACAGACAGGGCTGCAAGTAAAGTAAGTAGTAGGCAGTAGCTGTGATAAAGATAGCCCATTTGGGCTGGAATTGGAAAAGAAGTGGAAGTGAAAATGGCTCCAATACGAGTTGATGGAAGCGAAACCTAAAAAATGTCTTCCATCGCAGCATAGTAGTAGTTCCGACCCTCTATAGTTCGCATTTGAACTTGCTGGCAATGCCATCATATTCCTAACTTTTTACGATTTTATAGGCATAGAATATTCAATTGACTCATAATTCATAAATTCATAATACATACACCTCTCTCCACTATTTGACTATTATTGCACACTTACTTTCCATTTCCCAGGCATTAGATATCAAAGAGTACACTGCTCTTGTATTTTTCTCGGCGCTTGATAGCAGATGCCATATAGATGAATACAAAGTTAGAAAGATGAAAGTTTATGCATATATTTTTATCTTTTATAGAAGATAAGAAATTCAAGGCATTTTAGGGCGCTTCATCTAGTTTGTCCGTCGGTCTGCTGTAGCAATACATTCCATTTCGATAATAATTTGCATAGTATGCTTTTGATTGAATTGTGTGCAAAGAAAAGGATTTTTCTATGATAGAGCTTATAATATGCAGATGGAATGCCTTTTTAGATTATTAAGTGCAGCGAAAACCTTTGTAAAATTTAACTTACTTTGTCAGTTACTGTTTCGGAAGGAATTGCGATCACACGGTTTCATTTTATTTGGGCAATCTTGATTTGTCATTGCAAATTGCAAGCTACTTCCTTGAATTAGGTTTACACTACCTTCCATCATCGCCGAGTTAGTGGAACAACATAACATTTTGTATCAAACAGTTTCATCCTCAAACCATCTTTCGTATTTTCAGTCGTTTCAAAAGGCACATTTCTATGCATATAGAGTTTGAATTGAATACTTTTATTACATAAATGCTTGGTGTATTGACTAGGCATACATGTTGAAATTGTGCTGCGCTACCTACCATCTACAAACTTACGAGAAGCACATCATTTTTTTACTAAAAAAGCACAACCAGAGATTAGCTTTCTGTCGCCTGTCATTGCATTGTCTGTGTACACTCTTGTTTGGTAACTGAATCTGACTGAATCACAACGATTATACGTACGTAGTAAAAAATTCTTTATGCTCGTTTATGCTTGAAACTTTCAGAGGGGATTTTTTGGGGTGGTAAGAGGCGTGGCGTATTTCCCGAGCGCTGAGTCAGATAGAGAAGCCAAGCTCCGTGGATAGTTCTTCTTCTCAACAAGAGAATCGACAAAAGAGAAGACCATCAACATTTAAAGGCTGAAATTTTCTACTCAAGAGAGAGGAATCTATAAGGTAAAGTGAAAAAGCCGGCCGGCTTATGAACACAATATTACATACTATATAGTTAAGTTGTACGTATATGTTTTTTAAAGCGCGACTTCAGAAAATACATGGTAAATTCAGTACGCACGCATTCATGTAAAATATTCATACACAGATAGATATAGTTCAAGATTGCTATATATTTTCAAAGGTGAACTTTTCGAAGAGGAAAAGAGTTCGTCAGCATCGGCGAAATCTATTTAGTTAATGTTTTAACATCGTCCCCGAGTCCTTCCGATGATAGTATGTACATAAGTAAGTACAACTTGAGTCTTTATACCTGTTTAAAAGGAAATTGTCTCTAGAGTAGGGTTTTTATCCTCTAAAAGGTAATTTGTTTGCATATGTTTCAGTTATAGTTACTTTACTAAAGGTGTAAAAGTAGAGTCAGCGTATTTATTCAAAGAAGCACCGGTCATTCAGATTCAATTTTCATAGTTCAAAAGTAAGTAAATAGCTTTGCAGAAACATTATATTTCTAATCTTTAATCAAGTTACGAAGCGCACTACAGTGATATTTTTATACTTCCGGTATGGAATCAAAATTATGTCACATGCGTGTTGTCGGGCTTGTCTGCTTCTCCACTGGCACATGACATGACACATTTTTATCATGTTGAACGGCTCATTATTGTGCTCGTTTGCTCTTAATGTCTTTCTATTTACATCGCCAATTAATTCTTAGTGTCCATTAAAATGATGTCATATTCGAGAAGATACGGTTTATAGGCAGGCATGTACTACAAAGCAATGTTATATAAGCTCTACTAAATTAGTTATGTATCTATTATCCGTCATCATATAACACCCAATTCATTTTGGCAGCTGCAACATCTCCCAACAAAAAGCGCAAGCAAGCGGTATGGCGGTATAAATGTCCATATATTTTACAAATTATACATATAGATGATTCTAAAGTCCAAATCCATACATTACATCTTTACATCCATCCTATTCCATCCAACTTTTAAGTTTGGATGCTGCTACGATTTTTGACACAGTCGACTGACAAAACACTGTGAAACTGATCATATCATTTTTTTAAACATACAACACGAAACGCCAAAGCCAGCAAAGCTTTCGCTTTTTTCTACTACTGTCAAGCTTTTAGGCAGAGAAGGCAGGTAGGTACCAATGAAGGAGCATTCATACAATTCTATCGAGTTTGGAGTCGCTTCGATGAGTTGAGCAGAAGCAGAGTTTTAGGTAGAAATACGATATACATTCATTAAACAGTTATATTGTACGCTGAGAGATATATAATGTACGGCTGTTGTAGTAGGAGTTGCGGTAATGGTATCTCTCTTTTTTATGACTTTTCTTGACTGCCGGCATGAAAGAGATAATTAATGTTATGTCCATCCTGTCTGTGTGTCTGTCAACACAACACGATTTCCCACAAAGTTATATGACATTATTTTAATATTGCCTAAAATTAAACAAAAGAGTTTAACATAATGACAGTTTGGGTTTCATTTCATTTGGGGCATTGTGGGTCAAATTTTTACATGCTCTAAAGGCAATTTTTGTGGCTATTTTTATTCGGTAGTTTAGCTTCAGGGTATACGCCGCTCTAGTTCGGTCGGTATATATCCTCCTCGTATGTATATAGCGAGATAGGTGGAATGGAAAGCCGACAACTGAAGTGTATGCACGGCTCTCGGTCTTCTCGGCTAAAAAAAGGGGAAGAGAGGATGGCTGTGCTGTGTTGTGTAAATGGAGAGAGAGAGACGAACACTGCGAATGAATATGGTGAGATGAGAGAGAGAGAAGACGACGGCGAGAAGGAGAGCCGACGGAGCATTTTTTTGGCCATGTACTAATGCTAGCATCCATATTGGATTTCGGTGTAGTAGAGGCCAGCCACGCTGTGCTCTCTTCAATTTTTAGAATAATTTTTCTAGGATATTTAAATAAACTATAAGGATAATTTCCAGAAAGCAAATTAACTATAATTAAGATTTAATAGTTCCCCTTTTACTCCTACTCTTACTGTTATTATTTTTATTGCTAATTAATTATTATTATAATTGATAGCGTATTTAAGATCACACACAACAGGGAAACGTACGTACGTATATAATTTTTACATCTCTTATCTACTCTGCTATACTACTTGCTATACTACACTGTTACGTAAACGCTATTATTATCTATTCATCATCATCACCAGAACCGCTCGTCAGAGAGAGAGAAAAAGTAGTTGTCATTCCTCCATCTACTTTTTAATTAAATTTAAATTGTTATTATATTTAACTAACTAGTGTGACGACAAGTACTAAAAAAAAAACAGATAAGTACTGAAACTGAAACATCTTTAGAGTAAAAAATCAAATCAATTTGTCAACTGTCGCTTATAATTTAGTACGGAAAGTAGAGTACATACTTTTTAGTAAACAAACTACCCCCACACTACACACTCACGCAGGAATATTTAAGGTGCTTCTTTATTTTGATAATTTTGAAAGAAGAGCAATAAAACTTACTTGTAGATCATCATCTCGTATTCGACTTTGTAGAGACTTAATTGAGGCTCATTACGACGCGCGGCAAGATCACAAAATAATAACTTTTGCTAAAGAAGAGGATTACTGGATTTCTATTTAAATTGTCGACAATTCCTTCCCAAATCCACTCACGTGTTGGCTTTAGGCAGCCACATTCCAAAATAGGGTCGAACGTGATTATCGACTGCACTGCTGGAGGCAACTTGTCCAGCGGTGTTAAAAATAATCAAGACAGCATCATGAAGAAAGATGGCGAATGTGACGAGCGAGGGTGAGTTGGAAATATAACTATTTTTTTGGCTTTTTGTTTTGTTTGTTTGTCAATGTCAGGTTCTAAAAGTGGTGTTTTTTTGGAATTTTTAGGAAGTTGTTCATTGGTGGACTCAGTTGGGAAACTACGATTGACGGATTGCAACGTTATTTTAGTCGATTTGGAGAAGTTGTCGATGCGGTGGTTATGAAGAACCCTGAGACCGGTCGCTCCAGAGGATTTGGCTTTGTGACCTTCAGTGACCCCGCTAACGTAGATGCTGTATTGAACAGTGGACCGCATCAACTTGATGGCCGCACTGTAAGTTCATAATAATTTCACTGTGACCGGCCAGGTCAGCGTATTGACGTTTTATGAATCATCATGCGTGAATATTAATGTGATTTGTGTTTTTAATTCTATAGATTGACCCTAAACCATGCAACCCACGAACGATGCAAAAGCCAAAACGGGGTTCCAATGTCCCCAAGGTCTTTTTAGGAGGGCTGCCACCCAATGTGACTGAAACTGATCTCCGACAGTTCTTCGATCGTTATGGGAAAGTCGTTGAAGTAGTTATCATGTATGATCAGGAACGTCGCCGAACCCGAGGTAAGAGACAAACTCTTTATTTTTTTTGCTTGCTGGAACATTAAACTAATTGTGGTAAGGCTGAAAAGTTAAATGTCAACTAATGCTGACATTGAAGCTTACCACGTACTGTGTTTAAACAGCCGAAACTAAATGCCTTCACATAGTGCATGATGTCTTGATAATCGGACATCGTGTCTCCTTGTCGGCTACACACGTGTCATGATAACTGTCCAATTCATAGCAAAGTAATTCCAACTAATTTCTAATTCCATTGTAAAACTTGACATTTGTTGCGATAGGGTTCGGATTTGTTTCATTTGAGACCGATGACCCTGTGGAAAGATTAGTTGCGGAGCACTTCGTGAACATTAACGGAAAGCAGGTATTAAAAACCTTTCTTCTGATTTGATTAAAACTATTCCCTTCATCATAATGCATTCGCTCAAATCGCGGGCGGGTGCTTAAGCTTTTAATTACAATTAACAATTTCCTAATAATTGGAGCATAGAGTGAAGCAGCTCTAATTTTTAATATTGTATTACGTAAGCATGAACGAGTTTGTAAAATCAATCACGTTGTTTCAGCACAAGCTATGAATTTATCTACTACTACTGTTGTTAATGTTGTTATCATAGTTTAATTCTAAAGTAAGCTAAGCACAAGTGCCATACCTTACAGTAATTAGAGTTGTGATTAGATTGGTAAATAATAATGTAAGTGTTATTAAGTCATTAGTTGCTTTAAAGACCTAGACGTATTTTGTTAATTAATTTAATGTTTGAGTGTAATGGTGGAATATCAGCTATGGTGTGTGGTGTCAGGTCAGGACAAGTACTCTATCGACTTATGCGCTCCTAATTATAGGTTGAAATCAAACGTGCTGAACCTCGCGATGGTCGTGGTGGTGGAATGGGTCGTCAGTCCGGATGGGGAGCGATGGTAAGATGAATATCATATAGGAAATCACATTATCATGGTTGTTGGGAAGATGTGAACAACCTCATTATACCCTCATGACTGTTTTCGGAATTTTCTTTGTTACAGATGGGCAATCCAATGGGTCACATGGGACCCCCGGGAGGCATGATGCAAGGATACCAAGGCTGGGGCACTCCTCCTCAACAATCTGGATATCCTCCTCAAGGTTACAACCCCGGCGGTGGACAGAGTTATCAAGGCTGGGGAGCAGCACAAGCTACTCAAGGACAGCAAATGCCACAGTGGGGAAGTTATGGAGCTACCCCACAACAAAGCTATGGCTATGGTGAGCGGGTCAATAATCTGTACAGTTCGTCTAGTAGATATTTTCAGTAATGTAGTCCCGAGTCAGGTTAAGTTCACTACTGCTACCAACAAACAACATTCAACTACGTCAGCGAGAATATAAAAAAAAAACAAAAAAGTTATTATTATTGTATAACATCTCTGTATATGTGTATCTTTTAATTTAACATCGTCTACTACTACAAAGTAAGTTTATATAATGCCATAATGATGAGAAGTTAAATGCTAGAGCAGAACAGTAAAGCAATTTACATAATAGTAGTCATCAGAAGCTAAGATTTTTATAGTAGGACCTTATACCTTACGAAACGTATGGCAGGAAATGGAAGATCCCTCACGCTAACTGTACTTTTAGAAAACGACATAAGGGATTATTTTAAGAATTCCTGAAAATTTCTGTTCTTTATCTGTTTTATGTGTGCATTTTTATGAAAGGATTAAAATCGCTTTCCCGGCTTTTGGGACGTTTTTAGTTTAAAACTTGACGGTGTTTTCTTCATTTTTATTATTTGATTGTGCTTGTAAAAGGCGACACACACACGTTGAGTTATTGCAATGGCAGTAGGTAGACAGACGAGGGATCTTTACATTTTTACAAAAACAAAACTTCCAAGTCTCGATTTTCACATCCATATATGTACATGGGTTATTGAGTCATTATTATTGGACATTTTAGGTACGACACCTCAGAATAGCTATGGAGCAAACTGGAACTATACTATGGGCCAAAACGGCCAGAGTGGTGGTGCCACTCCTCAAGGAGCTGACATGTACGGCAGGCAAGGAACCACTCCAACAGCTGCCCCAGGAACTCCTGCTGCACCAGCACCACAGAAGCCGACTTCAAGCTATCCATACTCTACGCCACAGCCGCAATATGGTTCATCTGCGGGTTACACTCACACTCAGCCACCCCAAGACACCGCTGCTGGGGCTTATGGACCTTCTCGTGCATACGGTAAATACAAAAACATTTACTTTGTTTCAGCTTACTTTCTTATCCACATTATTAGCAAAACATCCACCTCTCAGGCCCAGGCGCTTCCCATCGCTCTTGGTGTATAGTTTTTAACAATTTTTCTCCTCCGCTTTTTTGTATCTCTGCTTGAGTTGGCTTAACGTTGCCAGTGGCTGTTTACATGTTCCCAGTGATCCATTACTACTACAACAAGAAGAGTTTTTTCTTTTGTTTTTGTTTTTTCCATTTTGTTTCATTTCTGTTTCTGTTATTTTCAATGTTTAGGTACTGGGGCGGCCTCTGGTTACGGTACTGCTGATGCTACAGCTGCTGGAAGTTATGGAGGTCCTGGACCTCAGAGAGGTGGGAGTTATTCTCAACCGGGTCAGGCATCTGGCTACCATCCTTATCGAAGAATGTAAAAAAATCGTAATTCATTATCATTTTACAGTAAGAACCTAACGACCCCAAACATCAACATCATGTCAACCCCGCGGAGTTATCATTCATCAACAAGCAAAAAATCCCGTGGAAATCCAACATCATAGATCAAACACAATCAGAGGACATTTTTAAGCAAAAACAAAATATACTACTACTACTGCACACATCCTGTCAGGTTTGCGTTGCATCCGGGAGCTCATGGACTTTAAATAATATTGTTCACTCACGTCTTTTAAGCGACATAACCTGTTTCACTTTTTGCATTTCATATATATATTCACGCCGTACGGATGTCTTATTTCTCCCATTATTAATTCAAGTTTTAAATTATTCTTACAAGGTGGTCCATCCTTTCTCGTATAATCATGGGCGTGCCTGTATTATTATTACTACACAGCTTAGATTATTATTAAACCTTACAAACAAACTCGTATTATTATAAGACCCTACGTGACAAGCAAATGATTAAAAACAAGACCAACGGTACTGAGCTAAAATACTAATCTCTACATGTAACTTAATTAATAAAAAGATGTCGGTAATGTTATCATTATTATTATTTCTATTTATCATGCAAGTCTTCGTATGAAACGACGTATTTTTGGGGTAACAACTACTTCTCTGTTGTAATTAATCCATTCTTAAAGGAAATCAATATTATTATGATTACTGTCTTGTATAAAGTCTCGATCACGGGGTAAACAGAAATAAAAAGTACACACACGCAAACGTTTATAAGGGTAGAAAAAATTGTGAGTTTACAATGGTAAAAAAACTATTATAATTGTCTTTAGATGTACTACTGCCAAGACAGGCAAATGAGAGAATTTTTATATTTTTTTGTTTTGATTTTCAAGTTTCATTGACTATTACTAATTAATAGACCACACACTATTTAAGTATGTTACATTATTCTACAAAAAAGGACGACTACTAATGCAGGCAGAGAGTATACTATAGAGCAAGTATAATATTTCCTCAAGATTAGTTTTACATTTTAATCAAGGCTAAAAATTTAAGTTTAATGTAGGGAATTATTATTATCGGAAACCCCTAAAAAAGCAAGAAATATGTATATGAGAATGCTCAGATAACTGTAAAATTTGTCATCTACTAAAAATATTGTCACTTGATATCAGCAGCAGCAGTAATTCTAAACTATCTAGTATATTTACATCAGTTTTAAAAAAAGGAGAGATTTTTGAAAAGAGCCCATGAACCTGAGTAGCGTCTTATCTATCTATAAAGTATAATGCGAATTCGATAAACAAAAAGAATGTGCACTAATTTGAAACGACAAAGGTTTTACCCATTTATTACAAAGTCCATCGTGTTTGATCTGTATGAGCTGTATTGTACATATGTACATATCTTACTGAACACTAAAAAGTAGTTCTCAAAAACATTTGAAGGTAGTAATAAAGCACATTATAAGAGTTAAGTGTATTGTAGTTTAACGTAATTATGATGATTGAAAAACTGTTGGAACATCCGTATTAATATTACTAGCAATGTAGTAAAATTATTGTAATATTATAACTATAAACTAATATTATTATCATTCATGTTATACTGTAATATCTGATAGGAAGCTGACAAAGTTATAAAAAATTGTTATTATGATATCACTCTAATTATTATTAATTTCGTTGTTTTGTTTGATTTTGACATTTTATATAGATTGTTTGTTCTTTGTATCTTTCATGGTTTGTTCCTCTGTAATTTTTATTACGATGCAGTGGTGATTGTACTGAGAAAGTCTCCAAAAAGGACTGTTTAAAGTTAATCAGATTAAAATACGTAGAATTTTGACATATATGATTCGTGTTTAGCGGAGGAAAAGGATATATAATTATTATCACTAATTATTATTAATATTATTATGATTACAGTTTATCTGATTTTAAAAGTTTCCAGTTTCATTTTAACTCTAGTAGAGCATATAAATATATATATAGCGTGTGGTTAGCATTATGATTATTAATAGTTCGAACGTAGTAGGGTAGGTACATCACTTACTGCAACTTTATAACCAGAAAACAACCAGCAGAATGTATGCCAATTGTAAATTAAGTTTATGATGTTTGTCTTTATTAGAGGTAATTTAGAGAGAGGAGAAAAGAGTGGAGATGAAAAAATGGATCCTAGGATAATTTATAATTACATGGTCTTTTAATGTAGTTAACTGGCAGTTAGTTTCCTCACTTAACTGATGATGATCTATACAAATCTTTTTAAAAGAAACGAAGTCAAACAATATTTTAAGAATCGGTATTATGGAATCATGATGACCTACCGCGGGACTTTAACTGTGAGTTTACCTCTTACTTGTTGTAAACTGTTATTTACAAAACGAAACCTTAGTAGGGTAGATAGTTTATTATTGAGTACATTATTCTCTAAATATACACACATACGCTGTACTGTTGTCGATTTAAACAAAAAAAGTCAAGCCTTTATATTCTCGCCATATAAGAAGTAAAAAAAAACAACGGAAAAACTTAATGAAAAGTTAACTCTAGTAGGTTCACTATCATTGGTCACGTCAGGCTGTTGTAGGAAATCAAAATGAAAACGGGTTCAGTCCTTCAAATTTTAGGAACTGATCTTGTTATAAAGTTTAACAAGTAGTAGGTTTATGATTATTACTCATTTTCCAAGCATTATTAACGAGCAAGCAACAAGAAAAAACGTCATAGTCATAATTACTCTACTATATTTATGATTATTATAAATTCTCTTTTTTTAAATTTTTGCACTTACTACACCTTAAGAAGAAAATTCCTTATTAGTATATTTAATTATGATGATGGATATTACTGGAAACGAATTGGTGTTGTGATAGAAGAAAAAAATTATTAGTAGTCAATTTGCAATTTATTAAGTAGTAGAGATGAAAATGAAATGATGAACAATCAACAACAAATTAAGTATATAATATCCCTTTTTACTACAATGATACATGTCAGTGTTCGTGCTAAAGTAATCTTTTTATTATTATAATTTGTTTTTACGATGATGATGATGTCAGGTCTTTTAAGATGAGAATATTATAGTAGTTGTTATTTATTGTCATTATTAATTATGATTATGATTATTATTGACTGCTCTGCTAAATGTTCACCAATATATGTCGAGTCACACGAGGAGTTTGACTATATATTTATCGAGCGTGTTCTTTATGTAATCTACCATATTATCATAAACTAATCCAAACGCAGTAATTGTCGTGTCTCGTACTGTCTCTAGTAGAAAAAGTTATTGTATCGTGCTTATAATCATCGGAAACGTAATAAGGTTATCTTTTTAGAATTATTATTATCATTATGATTATTATTAAAGTACGGACATGAAGAACGTGATCTTTAACTTTAACCCCCGTAATTATATAAACAATTAATTGTACTAGAAGAAATGATTTTTCGCAAAGACTTGAACAAACGTTAGTGGTACATTAATATTCAAAACGGAAAATGAAAAGAACTACAAAATAAGTTCGAAATATATAGGTTCAAACTCATTAATAATTGGTACGTACGTAAACCGTCGTCGTCGTAAATATGTGTTTTTGCAGGTACAGTAGTAGGATTTTTCTATATACATTAACTTGCACCAAGTATCAAGTATTTATTGTGTTATCATTATTATTAAAACTCTATAAAAAAATCAGTCGCAAAAACAAAGTCCACCCCCTTCAGAGAATATACACTTGAAATGCTTATATTATACAGAATACTATCGTGGAGGACGATGGACCTTAGGGAGAAAAAAACCAGTCATTACATTTTTTGTAATGATAAATTTTTGCAAGTTTCATTATTATTGTTATTAACGTATATTATCCAACAAATTTTTTAGTAATAATACCGTCAAAGCCTGTGAAGGGACTATGATTCCCTATTCCGATTCAGTAGACTTACTGTTTTAAACTAAAAATACATAAGGTAAACATCTCGAGGAGTCTTATTTACAGAGAGTCCATACACAACACTACTAAAAGTTAAAACAAAGATAAAAAGTAACAGTATGATTTTTTGCCACATATTTTAGAGAAGCATAAAAAAGAAAATTTCAAAGAGCCAAGCTATTGTAAATTATCCTACTTCCGACTTTTGACATGAAGACACATCTCTCATGTTGTTAGCTGCTGTACACTATATATATATATTATGTGTGTGTATCGTCGTGTGTCTCAAGGAACTTCATTATGATTAGTAGTAATGATAACTATGAATGTATCATGTAAAATCTTTGACTTGTAGTTGTATGAATTTTTGATTATCGTAATTTTACCATCTACTGTTATTAATACTATTAATCTATTCTACTATATATACTGCTTAACAGTTCATTGTATTCTATGTATTTACTACCCAACAACTTGACTATAGAGAAAAAGCAACATGACTATTAGAAAAAATGAAAATCCTGGTGGGAGTCATCATTATAATATTTAAAAACAGTTTAGAAACATGCTTACATTATTATCATGAATATGCTATTATTAATATACTGTGTAATTGATAATTATTACTATCATCATGAAGGTCCTAGAACTGTGTAATGTAGTTGTAATTATTATAAATGGGACATTATTTCTCTGATGAGTGCACTGGTTGAATCGTGTACAATGCCAACAGCCAATAATAAAATGGAATAATCGTTGATTATCTCAGTAGTCAAGATTTAAAAAAATGAAGAAAAAAATTGTTATGTAATGCGTATGACGTGTGTAAAATTATTTATATATGCATTGATGTTGCTGTGTATAGGAATGTTTACGTTTTAATTAGCTAAGTTTTTAATACTTATTTAATGAGATCTCATTTCACATATTAAGTTTATGTTTAATAGCTACAAAGAGAAAATTTCCATACAATGTGTGATTTAGGTATGTACGAATTTATATATTTTTAAACTAAATAGCTGGATATATAGAGGAACTGCACACGATTTTTTTGATAATATATTATTATTCTAATTATGATAGAGATCAAGAGATCATTTACAATTGGTTAACTAGCTAAAAATATACCATTAGGATTATTTTTTAGTTTTACAGTTTTTAAAAGATTTTGTTGTGGTACATGACATGATGCACAAGTAGGTTTATATCCAATTTTCAACATTGTCGAGTAGAGCACGTAATCTGAAATTCGCATCCGAATTGTCATTTCCACTAGTGCTTATTGTGTTAAGGCTCTTCTTCTTGTATTCCTGAGGGTACACCCGCGGTCCGGCTAGGGCATGTTGAGGCGTCTCTCTGCTTCCGTAAAACACTAGTTCAACAGAGTCAATCGTGCCTCTGTTGTCCGCAGATAGTGTCTGTAAGAAGTTAAGTGACAAATTTTTAAAAAATTGGTCCTATAAAAGTTTAGCGTACATAGTAATGTACATTTATAGATATTCCAACAATTACCGAGTCAGTTACATAAAATTGCCATTTTCCAGTGGGGTTCTCTCCCCACGTATGTGCTGAAATGAATGGCCAGTCCTCAAATCCTGTAGGGGATACATCATTCTTTCTTGGAAATAGTAGTCGCGTCTTTGTTCCTGGTTAAGTAAGTATAGTAATTAGTTGAGTTTTAAGAATTTAGATAAGTTCTCAAGGTCCAAGAGTGTTGGTAATATAAAAAGGGTACCTGCAGGTGACACCAAGTCCATTTGAAGTGCTCCTCTATTAGAGTAGTGAATAGTGGTGGTAACTTGTACGTGTTCCAAGTAGTTAACCTCGTTGTCGGTACCGCGGCAGGAGTCGCTCAGGAATTCAACAACGTTAGGCTTCAATGGGTTGATTTGGTTCATTTCTCTATATCATTTAAGCATTATCATAAGCATAAGACATATATTACATATATAAGCCATAAATTCGCTTAAAAATAGAGATAAGATATATAGTTACTGAAAATGGTAAGTCATTTGTGCTATTTGTATAATTATTACTTTTACACAGTTACGTAGTTAATTTGTTTCTTCAGCATGTTTGTAAAACTTTTAGCAGTTTTTAATTAACCTTGATTCTTTAAGTTAAATTTGTATAACCTTTTTCGTAATTACTCTTAAATTCCTTACTAGTAGTTATACATAATATCACACATGTACATTTTCAGAAACTTTTAAGCATGCACTGATATAATTATTATGACACTTTAGGGGCATTATGATACTAGTTTAGTACGGCAAGGGCAAATGAAACAGGTTCTGTTGAGTTTTTATTTATTTTTTATAAATCTCTGACTTACATGGAAAGAGATTTTACTCGACAAACGCGTTGTGCTGGCACATTTGTCCAGTTCAACGCAGTTTTCACCATGCCATGTGCATCCATTAGACCAAAACCAAATCTTGAGTTGTAATGGAATCCTGCTTTGTTAACTCTCCATCCGGGATTGTCCATCAGGGGACCTGGTTGGGACGTCCAGACTGTGAGATGTTGGACATCGCGCCAAGTGAGCTTCGGGCTGGAAAGGAGGATAACAGCGTGGTATTTTTTTGTATTCTATATTTTTGGTGGCTTATACATTTTTTTCTAAAATCTTGGTTATAATTCTTAACTTTATTATTTAAACTACACAAGTGAGATCTTACTTTGCTTCCAGTACTAATGCTACTATTCCAGCGGCCAAAGGAGCTGATGCGGAAGTTCCAGTGTGGCTCGTTGTGCATTGGTTATTCAGGTCTGTAGTAGCCTGTATTTAAAAACTTAATTTTTGAATTTAGAAAAGTAACAAATTTAATACGAGTTCAGTTATTGTTATAATAGAAATTTACAATTTTTTGATCTGTATATGCTCCACTGGAATAGGTCACAGCTAAGGTGGACGGACATTTTTCACCATACCATGGGAAGCTGCCCGACTCTGAAGCACTTCCAATGGACAGTGTGAACACGTTGGATGCATACCCATCACAGCTACAACAGTCTCCTTTTGATCCTCCATTTCCTGATGCCCACACATAAACTATTCCTAATCCGTTTCGACCCTTAACGAATGAGAAATCGAATAAACTTTTTAACGAGATCAAAAACAAAATTATTGGTTCGCAAGCGTTTTTTTGTCATGATAAAATCAACATCAAAAGTCATCTCATTACCTGTGTTACACCTTTCATGAATGCCCGTTGGGCTAATCGCCCTGGACCTTCCACAGTTTCGCCATCATCATTAGGACCCCAAGAAGCGGAGAATACGTCAACCTTTTTCAAAGCAAATGACAATGCCTCTCCTTCCACACGATCGCTGACAGGACCATCTAGCATTCTCACTCCTAAACACAGCATTTTTTAAAAAAATTGCATGATTTTATTAGAAATGTTACCCTTAAATGGTTAATGACGCATGAACATATTATGTTTGTGGCTTACCACCAATGCCAGCATTATAGGCTATGCCAACACCGCATATGGAATTGTTAGACTGCATAGCGACTTCTCCAGCACACCGTGTCCCATGAGCATTATCCGGTTTCGCATTATATCGCGGCATTGGATCATTATCGTTATCGTTCAAGTCTCCACTGATGCTAGGAACCTAAGAAAACAAAGAAGAATGAAAAATACTCAATCACAAATCTATACCCAAATATACACTGTTTTTGCTAGAATTTGTATTTATCATCTTTCATTCTATTTACATAGTTTTTTGCCAGGTCACTGTGAGTATGCTCCAGTCCATCATCTAAAATTACAACATTCACACCTCTACCTGTATAACCCATTTCAAAAACGGGGATAACATTCAGGTCCAATCTGGGAAGTGAAGTCTTTGTCCTTGTGTCTTGCTGTAAAATATTTTCATGTAGGCCATTAGGACAGCCATAAAGGAATTTATTATTTTTATGATGAATTATGTTTTTAAAGTTTTTTTGTGAGCATACCATATACCACTGTTTGTCCCACAATGGATCGGTGAAAGCTTTCGCATACTGGTTTTGATGATGTCCACCGATAATATCATCGGAAGTAAACCAATTTCCAATGTTAAAATTTTTTACGAGGTTCATAATATCGAGATCTCGTTTTACCCGGGATTTCGAAAACTGCTGATCAGCCCAATTAACCTGGTTAAAAAAGTTTATAGTGGTGACATAAAATGAAGTTTTATTGTCACTGCATTTTTATGCTCAAACATCACCAACCGAAAAAAATGCATGCAGCATTGCATTTGAAAATCTTTTAGAGTTCTGTTCTATTGATTGCATACATACCTCACGATAGGATAAAAGATGGCTGGTTAGCTCTCTAGCATGTCGTTTATGGCCGGTTGGATGATCAGGTTTTCGCAAAAGGTAGACATCAGGGAACCCTTTCACCTAATTAAATAATACCTAATTATTACTATCACATTTTTTCTCACCCGGGAAAAATTTAGCTCTCGGAAGAAACGCGAATGGTGGCAATTGCAATAAAAGTTGAGGTAGTGAAAACGTTCACGTAATACTTTGCATTCCTTTCTGTAAGACGCGTTTTCTTTCGGGAAAATGAAATCACGACTGAATGCAACGGATCAACGATGATTACAATGACGATAATAATTATTACGTTTAATGTCAGCATCTATAAAACATCCAATCTGGGGACTCTTGAACTCTGACAACACAATTATTAAGTTTGTTAGCCCATTGATTTCGTACCTGACCCAAGTTTTCATATCCAGCCGTAGATGCAATTCGATTAGCCTCTTGATCTCCTCCAGTGACATGGACCAGCCATTCGTTAGTGTAATGGAGAGCATTGTCATGTCCTATATGACTAGAATGTGGGGGTTCCCAGAAGATCTCATTTTTTGGCTCGATATCACCATACAACATTTCAATTAAACGGTCCAACGCCTCGTTGACATGATTATAAAATTCAGTCCTATTATCACCCGCACTATGTGACTGAATCCAGGGAGCAGTGGCATTCGAAATGCTTTCACTACTCCCATTTTCTCTAATACCACGAGCAAATCTTGCTCTAGCTTCAAGAACAGGTACTGTTATAAGAAATGTGAAAACTAAAGCTGTTGTCAATTTTATTAAAAAACACATTCTGAAAGAGAATGTTTTAGAGAAATCCTAGTTTCATAGGTCAAAATTTTAAAATCTTCCTTTACTCTTATCTTTTATAACACTGTATTTTGTGGTGAAAGCATATTTGGGAAGAGAAAATGAAGAAAAATATAGGATATTAGAAAAGTTACTTGCACACAACCCTTTTTTTCTTTTTCCAACTTGCTAAAGTGCTTTAAAAAAGTAAAGTAGTAATGAATGGAAAGGTGTCGTTTCTTTTTACTTTTTATAATGAAATCTGATTAACTACATGTACTTTACTACTGTACATCACTGTCATAAGAACTTATTCACACAGGTATATAGTAGTCCAACGAGCCGTAATAGTAAATGAGAAAAAGACGTTTCAGAGTTCCAGGACGCTACTGTACAAAAGGCGAGTATGTAACAGCGAGAGACAAAAAAGTCAAAAAGGAGATTGAGTTGAAATGCATATGCTAATTTTGGGGATTAAAGGAAAATGGTAAAACTGGTCGTAACCATAAGTAGATGGTATGGAGGAGAGAATGGAGAACATTGGGGAAGACATGGTGGGAGGATGAAAAGCTGTTGGAATAAAGTGGAAAGAAAATGAATTGATTATGACGACAGAGACGTGTCTGTGTGAAGATGGTGATAGGGATGATGACTACTATGATAGTTCATCCAACAGGTAATTTAAAGATGGCTCTAACTATACAGAATGTAATGGATTCAAAGAGATAGGAACAACGGTGTAATGTTCTCTAGTAGTAGTAAAGTGAATGAGATAGTGATTAGCACAGATTTTCCTTTTTAGATTATGCATATATATCTTAAATGAATAATGTGATGAGTTGATATAGAATGCAAAGTAGCTATCATGATATGGTAAATGAACGTTGCCACCAGAGAGTGTACTGGAGGATATTGTCTTCTGTTATCTCTTTGTCGAGAAAAACATTTAAACGCTACAAATACACTGCTATATTCGTTAGGATATCTTTATTCAAACGATATTTAAGCTTCTATGTTTTCAAAAACATGAATTTCATGTTATTCTAGTCTTTCTCTGGTCGTAAGTATACTAGTATTTCATTTCGTAGTTGACGTCCTTCTTGGATCTCGAGTTCCGTTTATAGCTAATGAACAGTTGCAATCGATGAAATACCGCAGTTGTTTTTAAACCGCAAACACTCTCACTCTCGGAATACAGATACTATTCAAACAAAAAAATGATCGTAATTATATGTCTGGTACATTTCACGGATTTGAAGGCATCTACAATAGTAGACGGACTGAATTACATACGTTTTTCATACGTTGTGGTGGGCAGATTGTTAGCTTAACGTGATCGAAATGCCCATCACGAAAAAGCATTATTGTGCGTCCGTTGGCTTCGATCGTAAGTTGAACTTTATCAGGGCTAAATTAGGGATACTGTTCGTCATGATGTGACTTATGCAAAGTTGGTAATATGATGACACATTACTGGAAAGTAAAGCTGATAAAAAGTATTTTCTACAAGTATGAGTAGCTAACCATGAATTACCGTAATGGAAAATGTGGTCATTTTGCAAGTATTTTAGTTACCGCGTGGTACGTTTTATGAATGGATAGTGGATGCTGAAGATGCTTATTATGCTAAGCTTTCATGAGAGCGTAAATAAACCGTTATGAGTAGGTGTTCTTGACTTTGGTTCTGTGTCACACGATGTTTCCAAAAGTCAAAAATATTTTTTCTGTTGTTATACACGCACGCAGGAGATCTCTGAGAAGAACAGGATGTGAACGGAAGAAAGATACGGTGGATTGTGTGTGCATGACTCATGTCACAAATCACGTAATTTTAAAGTATATTTAGTGACTCTCATGTGTCCTATGGTCCATGACGTCTAACTAACCTGAGTATTTTGTTTAAGTTTATCTTAAAATTCATTCATCACTAACATGCAAGTCGAAAGTACATACTTAATTACACTGCGATGCGTGAGCTGGAAGATGTAATGAATGACTGAGTAACTGAGAAAAGGAAACCAATAGAATTTTGTATGCTAGCAAAAATGCGCTTGCTCAGGCTTGCTGAGTTACTACTGAACTTTGAACTTATTTGATTCAATGGTTTTATTAATAAAAATGTCACGACAAGAAGTATAATATTGATGGACTTGAAGTATATTGGACCAGTAAGATGATTGTTATTCATCAATAATCAGGTAAAGCGCATCGCTTAATGGGTGATAGTTTACTTTTGCACACGTGTCTCTAAAACATTATCAAAGACACGTAGCTAAATTCATAAACTTTGTTTTGTTGTTGCTGTTTTTGTTTGACTACACTAATGGCGAATTACTGGTATGATGCGAATAACGGTTGAACGTTACCTCATCGATTTTAGTTTATTTGTGACTTTATTAGCCTTCAAAATACAAGATGAAGAGTGCATTGTTAGTACTTAAAAAATCCTTCACCCGTTTTCCTACCATACTTTCCCTCTTGATACAGGCGAGTCAACATTTCTGGGCATGGAAATCCTTCTTCTTGTGGAAATCTCCCTTGCCATCCTACAAGAAAAACATTTTTTCTGCATAAGCGATTTTGCATGGGTTTTTTTCCTTCAGAACTCTTTAATAATTCCTAAAAGGAAACCTTGAACAATATCATGTAAAACATCCAGTCCAATGTGATCCGCTAGCTCAAATGGGCCAAAAGGATAGCCAGCACCAAATTTCATGGCCAAATCAATGTCTTTCATTGATGCATCACCTGTTTGAAAATTTTTTCCCAATCTATAATCTTTCCAATACTTATATGTCATGTCATTAGTACCGTAATTATCTCACCTCGTTCAACCATTTGGATAGCATTAATAAAATATCTGAGGTTGAGTCTATTAACGATGAAGCCCGGAGTATCCTTACAACGAATAGGAACTTTTCTTATGAACTGCACCCATTCAGAAAGCTTGTGATATGTTTCATTGGTAGTCTCCTCAAGTCGAATGACTTCAACAAGTTTTACATCCCGATCGAAAAAGTGTGTTCCCCCAAAGTTTTTTCGACGGTCAGAACTTACGCTTTCAGCAATTTCAGCTATTGGCAGGGAGGATGTATTAGTTGTGAAAACAGTTTGGGAAGGAGCTACCTGCAAACGTAGCATAGGTACATATAATTTAATGAGATGAAGACGCATGCATGCTACTTATTGGCTTTGCTTACACAACTAAACCGCACAAATTGCTAAATATATTTTTTTATCAAGCATGGAAGATGGTTTATAATAATGGTTCCACCCACTCAAACATAAAATAATCTCTGTTCATTATTCTACGACGCAATGCATGGGTACATGATATCATTATTATACCTTGTCGATGTGTGCAAAAAGCTTATGCTTTATCTGTATTCGCTCTGGTACTGACTCCACTACAAGATCGCTTTTGGAAACGGCTTCATCTATGTCGGTAGTCCAACAAAATTGTTTCAAAATTTTACTGACAGCAACTTTGATCTCATCGTCAGACTTATTCTGCATGTTATGCACATCAAAATTTCCAAAATTGCATTACTAAATAAATAACAAGCATACATATCTCCACTATGTATTTGTGGCAAAAAATCTTTGTTGAAAAACGCCAACATAATACCTTCAACTTCCTCTTGCTAATTATATATAGACGCTCTTCAACTTTCCTCTTTGAGCGATTCAGAGAGTCTTGGCTGACATCAGCAATGATGACGTTGTTTCCAACAATGCCGTTATTCTAAACAGCGTAATAAAACGACCTGTGTTACTGAAACCATTATGCATCACATTTTGCCAGTGGCAAAATCATTAGTTGGATAATATTATGCTCACCAGGCCAATTCCGGTGCCCATATGACCTGCTCCAATGACACAAACATTCTTAATATACGACCTGTTAACAGAATCACTCACTGAGAAGCATCTTAAGATAGGCTTTCTCCAGTCGACCTGGAACTGCCCTACCCTCAACAATTTTAAAGTATTCATGTTCACTTCTCTAGCTTTAGTTTAGTGTATTCAAAGAAGGTTTACAGTGCATATTCTTAAGGATATAATTTAAAGCGTATACAAAATTTTGGTTCAGTTACTGCCAATTTAACTTATATATTTTTGACATTCTACTAAAATTGGGAGAAATATTTATGATACTTGTTCGAGTGTTTTATAAGTTTATTCAGCTGGTGACAGCCAAGAGCATCAGTTTATGCAACTGATACCACATTATTTTATCCTGTCAAGTTGAGCGTGTATGGATATTTGCGATACCTACATAATATTTGTGTTAGTTTATTATTTCAACAACGTGTGCATTATAGACTGACGTACTAAGGTCAAGTTCTCAGCGCTGCTGCTCGTAACATTGGTTGGGAAGTGGTCGGATTTGTGCTATATGTATGCAATATATATTTACATCAATGTAATGTAATACATACCTACATACATGTTGCTGGAAGGTAATGTAATTTCATGTGCATAATAGTTTAGAGATCATCATTACTTCATCTTAAAAAGCTGAGAGAATCTATGTATGATAGTTTAGCATCCATGCTGTATACATTCTGTTTTCTGATCGCTGGAAGCTAGGCTACACTGTCTGATTTATCTCCTATTTCTCAACAATTTGCTTACTTAAGCTCAGGTAAATACTTATGTGCGAAAACGAAAGGGGTATGTCCGTCCACTTGTATAATTTAAGGAATTTGCTTCAGCATATTGATGGTAACCACAACCTTTTAAATACTGGTCATATTCACACGAAATTAATACATGCAAGCCGTTCGTTAATGGTGACTGTGGATTATGGCCATGGCTGTCTAATAAAATTATGAAGACACAAGACAAATAAAAATTCAGTTTAAAAGGGTAGAAATCAAGGTCAAAGTTGAAATTTTGCGATGCTAGAGAAATACAGTTAGTTTTAAACCATAATGCATGGAAATCTATATATTTTTTCCTCAAATGTGTGTGCCACGTGCCGGCAGCGAAGACTCTTTCAGTGCAAATGTGAACCGTAAAATTGATGGTGCGTAAATACAAAAGATTTAATGGTCGAATTGGAATGTATTGCAGAAATTTTTAGATTTACGTGTTTCCCTTGTTCAAGTTGAGTTGAATTATTATGTTTTGCGGCTCACTAGATGCCTTTAGAAAACGGCGATTTCAGCTCAAGCAAAAAGGCAAATAAATGGATTATTTTTGGCTTTGAGGACAGGATAGAAAAGGTTCAGCTGCCGGTAATAAATCGGTGGGTGGTACCAAGAGCGCCACTGATGCTACGCACTATACTCTAAGCCTATTGATGATTTCGCAACATCACATAATGCCAGAATTGATTGCTTCATTACCCTTTTCCACAAACATACCACCACTCATTTTCTTATTCAAAAGTTTTCATTCGAAAGAGTCATATTTTTCGTGGCCCGAACTGAAACCAGTGTGCAAAGAATTGACCATTAACTTGGCTTCTGCAATTTCATGGGGACGATTCCACTGCAATAATCGTGATGCTAAAAAGAAGCAATAAAATCAACAAGCCACCTTTTGTTTAATAATAGAAAACCTAGACTCAAACGATTTATATAAACGACAAGGCCACATTGTAGTCACATTACATGTTAGCAGTTAGCCAAATATATTTTTCTTATAGAATTTTCATGATGAGTAACCATTTCGATAAGTCGAATAACTTGGTATCTTGTCATCATGTATCAACAATTTAATTGTGTTGGTTTTGTAAAAGCAGGGACGAAAGAATTAGTCGCGGTAATCACATGCATGTGTAAGCTTTAGGTTGAAAGCTACCTAAACTGCATGACTCTATCATATTTTATATTCGAAAATATGTCAAGTGTGAACTTTTTCTTTTGCTTATCATCATCTAATGAGAATCTCGTCATTAGTGTACGTTAGGTATGTATGTGCAGATTCATAAAAATTGCTGTTAAAAAACACATATTATGCCGCAGTAGTGTGTAATATAGCTTTGGCTCATAAAACCTTATACTCACAATTATGGTTGGAAAGCAGTAACAAGGAACAACAGAAGCTACAATTATGATTATATTATTACAAGGTATTGACACCCGCAGTCTCACCTAATCATCACCCATCAAGAAATGCTTACCTATAATGGTCTTTCCGTTCCGCATGCTTTTTTACTTCTGAACTAGCAAGTAAACGAAAAAACGTGTTATAAAAATGAAAGGCAGGCATATATGATGACCATAAATACTTGGAACAGAAACCCCAAGGGCTCGTTGTGGAAGTTTCTATACATGCTTGCACTGTTGTTTGTCTGTCTGCTCCGCGCACACTTCTTGGAAACGTTTAAACTATTTCCCTTCAAATGTTTAATTAATAGGCATAATTGTAAAGAAATAAAGGTCTCTATCAATTATAAACGAAAGACCATACTCCTACATGAAAGGGGAGGAGTGTATTGCAAGTTTGCAAGCAGAAATCGACAGCATGAACTAAAACATTATAACTTTTGTGCTAAATATCTTACTGATTTCTCAATTATTATGACCCTTTGTTTAGCTTTTGATGAATAAGGTGTGGAATTGCAGGTTACCTTTTAATTAGTGTATCATTATTGCAAACGATAGGTTTATTAGGTGTCTGTACAACAAATAATATTTCTATCCTTTGAAGCAAAGCGCACCTTTTCTACTTTCAATAATTACACATTTCTCAACACCCTCATAACACCAACACTTTTAGTCTTGAATCTTAGATGCTACACTCCATCCCGGGTTTCCCCATTAGCTAAAATATTTGTCATCATACTTTAAGCTTCCCTGCAAGCAGCCTTTTCTAAAATTATACAAATATTTTTTTTTTCGTTCACTCAAGGGAAGAAAAATCCATGCATCATTTTACCATGTACGTGTTTTATGATTCCTCCCCTTTCAGTTCAAATGATCATAAAATGAGAGTTTTCACTGAAGTAGAAAATATTTGGCAATTTAAAAAATCGTATGTGGGAGGGGAGATAGTAGCAAAGAAACCAACCGCTGTGAATTCTGCCATAAACTAGGGAAATTAAAATTTCATAAGGATCTTCCGGTAAAAATAGATTTAATTTTGAGATAACAAAAAACAGAATAATTCTCTTGTGTACATAAAAAACGAGAAATACGCTCCATGTGAGAATTGTTAAAACCCTCATTTCTTGTGAATGAGAGAATTTCCTAGAATAGCTTGCTGTGGGACCAGGATAAGGTGGAACATTTCTGCCTAGAATACCTTTCTCTCGTCAATATTCAACCCTTTCCTATAAGTGTGTTGTGTGTCTGATTCACCATTCACCATCGCTTCAGTTGATTAATCGTGTACTCATAAATGTAGATATGCATCATCTAATGAATAAACTGCATGTCATCACGCAAAGGTTGACATTGAAGGTAACGTATGGATGCTTTGACAATTTCCAGCTACAAAAATGCTAATAAAAATGACAATTATTTTGTATTTCCCCTCGTCTACCCAATCTCACAACGTTTGTTTTCTGCTCCTCTCATTGTTTTGGTTATTATTGCCGAGTGTAGATTAGGGATGATGTGTGTGCATATTCATTTTCTATTCAATTATACGAGGTTGTTGACAATTTTTAAGTACGAGAATTTGCGGTTACTACAGAGAAACCTTAATTGCGTACACATTTGTGTAATTCTTTATTCATGCATGACACACCAAAACTGACTACAGCCGGGGAAATGAAATCTACAATAATTATTGCTGTAATGAATAATGAACAATAATGTTTAGTACATATTAGCATTCCACTTGAAGCTTCAGAGGAGATAAACCATAACGAATCGTGTTGATGTCTCCTTCATGGATGGATATACGGCTTAATAAGAAAAATGCAACAACAAAGCAAACTATTAAAATCTCTGTTTCTCCGGCTTATACTGCTGACTTAACAAGGAGAAACGGATTTAAAGCCAGTAGAGAGTCAACGTGACTAAATGAGTAACCTCTTACTCCGTTCTCAGCATGCATTCTCAGCAACAAAAACCGGAGGGTGCAATATTACCTCGAGTGACTGTGTGACTACCGAAGAAGCGACCGACAAACTGAGAAAAAAGCGAGGCAGAGAAAATGATAACAAAAAAGTAAAATAATATATGGTTACATGGATAAATTCTAGCAACTAGTGAAGTTAGGAAGGGGTTTGAAATGAAAAGTTGTCGAGTTGTTTCCTTTTGAGTGAATGTACAAGAGACATGTATAATAGGTAAGTATTGGAAACAGACAAAGAGGACGACAGCGGAAGCAAGCATGGTTATTGTGAGCGTACAGTCATAACTAGGTTTCTAATGCGGGTGGACGGATGGATGAATATTTTTTGTGTTGATGATAGTTTTGTTGAAAAAAGAATCCAGACAGTTACACAAAAGCACACAGAGCAAGTAAACAGTAAAAGTCAAGTTGATACTTTGAAAGCTGGGGTTAGCTGGTACGCTTCATGTAACTCCATCTCATTCATGGAGTTTTCGACTTATGAAAAACTAATCGTGATCGTCGTCAGTTTTTAGTTGGTTTGTGTCACTGCAACGAAAGACGACAGGGTGAACAAGTTCTCTGCACAATTTGCTGAAAGGCAAACTGGAGTTCAAAAAATGTACAGCTATCTAATTAACAATTTCAATTTGCCAGGCAGTTAAAGTCATAATAATAATGGGAATTGTGAGTTCAAAGAGGAAAAAAAAGTTTATTGTGGCAATGCTTATTGTTCGAGCTACTTATCATAACGAGCATTTGCATTCTACTGTTTAAGTGTTTGTGTGTGTGCCATGTGCCGCGAGCATTTAGCAGTAGGTAATAAGGTTCAAATTCAACCATAATCTATCATGATTACTGCCATTTCTTCCCCATAAAAGCCAATCTGGAGGACAGTAAATTTACTAATGCAAGCGAAGAAAGGCAGTGTGGCACCCTAATAATAGGTTGTAATGGCAGATAATGTTGTAGTTCTGTTTTCTCAGAGATGAGATGACTTCTGTCTTTGCGTAAGTAGAAATTGTATACATGTTCATGGTCATGATCAATGCGTGAGTTTGAACTCCAGTTTCTCAAATAAATCAACTCTCAGCTTCTGCTTAATACGGAAGAAAGATCGTGGAGAAAAAGTAATTTGATTTTATGTGTTTAATCTTTATACATGGTCAATAGTGACTAGACTGGCGTCGCACGCACAAAACCTAGAAAACTAAAACTATAATAATATGTCGGCCTCGGGCCAAAAAATTTTAAATTATTTTTTTCTTTTCAAATAATTAGAAACAGTTGAATAGTTCATCATAATGCAGAAAAGTGTAGTTCGTCAGTAAATTTGTTAAGGTGTCACTTTTAAAATACAGAAGCTCTGCCTCACAAAGATTGCTGACGACTCAATTCCTTCCTTGCACATACATTTTGTGTGGTGGTTGTTTGTAGATTTTAGTTTCGCTGTTGTAGATCTCAGTGCGAATAGAAATTGTTGTGAAATGACTCTTAAGCTTACAAAGTATTTCATTCTTTTTACAGAGGAATTTCTCTATTTTAAAACATCATCAACACTATAACATTTTTTGCAGAGTTGTAGTTTGTGTCTCTCTAAAAGCTGCATTTATTTGCAATAACGTATTGTTCGAAATACATAAAGCGAGCAGTTCTACTTGGTAGTAAAAGTCAGTGAAACATATTACCATTTTGGCAATCTGAATAGTCCACAACTTTCGGTGAACTCATTACTTTAGACAAAGTACAAGAAGCCATTAAGAGTTAAAGCTCAAGTAATTGTACGTAAGTATAGCGTGTGCGCACAGGAAAAAATATGCCTTATAATAAGCATTTTTACATTTCATGTAATACAATCTAGAGACCCATCTTTTCTCTGCAAAATTAAATGCTCTTTTTCACTAAACTTTTATTTATTTTTTTAGTTGTTCCTTTTGCTATTTTTTTCTCTCTCTCCATCTCCCTATTTCTATTTTTCTTCGTGTGAGAGAGCTCCATAGACATTTAGGCAGGAACGTTGAAAAAGATCTCTCATTTTTTTAAGACTACAATGGGAAGCGCCGATTGCACTCCTCTTTTCTTTTCTCTTTCTCTATACTGACATCACCACGTTGAAAAAGGAAGCATGCAAATGAGCTGCTGCTGCTTCTGATTCTATCTCTTTTTTCACTCCGACACTGTCATCTCTAAAACAAAAAGAAATATATTTTTCTTCTCTTATTCCACCAGTGTTTACTCGTGCCAATTCTTCTTTACTTGATGACTATGATCAGAGAATCAGTAACACAAGTATAAAGATGATCATCATGATCATTGTCATCATTTCGTTTTCTCTTAATTTTTACAACACACCAGCAAAAAAATAACAAAAACAACAACAAGACGAAGCGGTAAACCAATATATATTTCTCTTCATTCCAAGTTCCACTCCCTTGGGAGAAACAAATATACAAGTCGTTTTGTGCGTGAATATCTCTAGTAGATTAGGTTGTTTTTCTATGACGGGAAGCGAGAAAGAGAGAAATAAAAAACAGAGACTATAGCAAATTGCAAATGTACAGTTTTTTGCTTTGTGTGTTAGTGTGAGTAAATAAAGTATAAGTGGAGTACTAGTAGCATCGCAGTCATCATCATGAAATCTCTGCTAAATCGCTTAGATATGCGTGTACATGAGGCAATTTGAGCTATTTACTACATACATTATGAGTACATGGTTATTTCTACGCGGAAAATGTTCAAGTCACTTTTTTATATAGGAAGTAAGACCAAGTATAGTGGTGGCATTAGAAGTGGCAGTTAGTTAGAGCTGAAGTAGAAGATTTTTGTTGAGCTTCACTAGAAAAGAACAAGTGATTCATTTTCTTTTGTGTGAGTGAGCACACAATACGACCACCATCGCTTGCTATGCTACTTCTTCTTCACTTCTGAAATAACTACTCTTGTTTCCTTTTTTACTTTCTTCGCTCCACTGCTACTGCTACTACCATTTTGGTGGAAGGAGACAGAAAAGTAAAAAAATAGACTTTTTGTTTTTATTCACCACTAACTGACTTATGGCTTGTATTATTATTACTATTGCCACACTGCCACTTTTCTCTTTCTAGTCTCTTTTGCGAAAAGATAGCTGGTACTCTATTGAATCAACTGTTTCACTTTTTTTCTAAAGGACCACATTATAATGTGCTATAAGCATTTTCTATCAAAAGAGACAGTTTCTTCTCCTCTTCCTCCACTTGATTTTGGCCGAGAAAAGAACTTAAAAGAAGTAAACTATATGTGAATAGAGAAGAAACAGGGAGAATGTGAAATGAGTAGTATGAGTGGGAGAAGAGTAAGGAACAGAATTTCTGCAAGAAGAAGAGTGTGAGCTGTGATTACTAGTCAATATGTACTTGTCACAATTCGAGCTTATGATACTTTGTATTGCATCCGCGGTTAAAAAGAAGCATCTCTCTGACCCGACTTCTCTTGTCTGTTATCCAAGCGAGTAGAAAGCCCAAGAAGAGGAAGAAGATGCCGAGGGAAAAGAATATATAGAAGAAAATCAGTGATATGTTGGTGGTGGCGGCGGTAGCTCTTTAATGTTGTACCACCCATGCGAAAACGAAAGGGAGAGTTGTACACCAACATTATCCCGTTTCTTGGTCTCTAATGCACGTATTTGATGTAATTGTTGTGTGTGGTATAAAAAAAAACTATGACTGTATATATAGATGTTTATTTGTCTCTCTCTCTCTGTCCTCTTTATATAATTTATTTATGTGGGTATTCTTCTTCTTCTTAGAGAGAGTAGAGTTTACAGGAAAACAAAATACATTCATAGATCAAAGCAGTTTCTACTACTAAACTACTTTTCTACTTACTTAATAACAATGTATAGCATATTTATGTGATAGCACCCATTATGCTCTCTGAAATTATGTGGCCTTTGTCTTTTCTCTTTTATATTGCGTCTTCAATCCACCCAAAGAGCACGAATTGAGTAGATTAATAAAGTCGAATGGCTGGCTGGTCTGATGCTGTTGTGGCGTACTTATAGAGGTGCTTAACTCTCTTAACTAATAATACATACAATATCTAAAACTTTTTGTGCTGGCTGAATAGGTACATAATATTACTTTACGAAGACTCTGATGGTGTGTGTGTGTAGTGCTGCGTAAGGACCAATGCTTTTCAAATCAGTGGCAGAAGAGGTTAATCTGACACACAATTCCTACTTTGCTTTTTTTCCTCCACTTATATATATTTTTTGTCCGTGTTATTCCCTTATCATTATGAAAAGAGCCTGGCACAAGCAACTTACTTTTTTTCTATTGCGCTGCATTGTTCAGCCACTTTTTTCTTTGACTGTTTTCTTTTCCATTCTATGTATTTTCTCTGTCTTAACCAATAATAATCTATCCATAAATGTGCTGTAGTAAAAAAATCTTCTTCTTTCTATAATGCCAACAGAAGCGCCGAGTGTCCCATCAGCTATGTAGCAATAAGTGCGAATAAGAAAAAGGATTGTCAAGTCTGAACTACTTTTTTTCAATTCGATAAAACACAGAAGACGAGGAAGCTGTATCAGTAGTGGCACAATGGTCGCCACTCTCCTGTATTGAAACTGTACCAGGGAATCTCATACTCTCTATCTGAAGCGACTAGTGGAAGAATGGACACTTTGGTGACGACATCTAATATTATGTAAAAAAGTGAGACATCAGTTCAAGTAATTCAGAATACATTCTTATATGAGCAGTGTAGAGAAAGAAGTGGGTAAAGTATCGACAAGTTTTTTCCTCTTCTCTAGGAAGTCAGTACAGTTTTCAGTGTGATTGAATTTTGAAGCCTAGCAGCAGTAGGAAACGGGCCATTGAAAGAATAAAATGGATAGAGGCGGAAAGAAAGAAAAGAAGTTAAAAAAGAACGACCAGTTTGTATTGTAGATTTGTTACGAAGGCTAAAGGAAAAAAAGAAGTAAAAACATAGTTTTCTTGAGAGAGAGAGAGGAATAATAATAAGTGTGAAAGCTTGAGATGTTGAAAAGTGAATGAAAAAAGGGTGTCTCTCTCTAAAGCTCGAGAAACTACTCAGAAGTAAAAAGTCGATTCGGCGACTACTGTGGTGTCAGTGTTTACTCTGTTAAGACCTCCACTGTGGTTAAACAAGATAAGAAGAAAATATACGAGAACGAAAGAAAAAAGAACTCATTTACAAATTAATACTCTATTTTCCCCTAAAAATCAGTGAAAAGGCAGAATGTCTACATAAATATAATATATTATCTGGTGCACGTCAACGAGAGATTATCGTTAAAGGATTACTTTTGAGCTTGCTGCGGGACAGAAAAAAATGCCGCATTATTTATCTCGGTACTCATTTCCCTTTACGTAAATACAACTCGGCATCTCTGTGAGTACTTCCGCTTGAAAAAAGGGATTTTTCCGTGGTTCGTTGATGCGGTGTATATAGTGTGAGTTGGAAAAGTGATGATCATTTCTCATCTTTGTACCTCACTACTTTTCGAGAAAAAAATTCGTCCTTCGCAATGCCGACAGTTTAAGCCTGAAACAATACCCCTGCAACCCTTTTAATCATTTAATTCTGGGGTGCAAACAACTAATATTTAGAGAAAGCCCAAATAAGCAGCTAATTTAGTAAATTTATTTACTAGCACACATCTACATTTAAAATATTTGTATGTGTAGGGAAGATTGAATTGTAAAAGAGAACTTCAAGTGCTTAATTGTTTTATAACATTTACACTGTTTGTCTGTGATTCACTTGACATACAAGACCAGAAGATCATGGTAGAAATAACATGCTCGCTTTAAGACAGAAAGTGTGGGTGTGAAATTACGTCTTCTCAGTTGAATCTCTCTTGAAACTACCAAAGTGTGGTAGCAGTTGTGTGCCATCATATTTCACAATTTTGAAGAGTAGAATTTCTGCTACTGCGCTGTCAGTAAACATGCACCCTTTACCACAACAAGCTGCATTCAACCGGAGAATTTTAACCATGAAATGTCCTACCCACCACGATGGAATCAGACTAGCGATTCTCTTCCTGATAATACCATTTACAGGATTGGAAGCAACGGGTAAGTAAGGATAAACGTGTATTTTAACCATCAAAACAAGCAGAAAATGTTGTCTCATTGTACCCCAATGTTTTGAGGAAAATGAATACGGTTCATTATGAAGACGAGGCGAATCACTTTTTCCGTAATTATGGCAGATTTTTGCAATTGGCATAATACGGTGTTTTGAAAATTAATGATCTGGACGTGCATATGGTCGTGAGAAAGACGGAAATGCCTTTTATTTTCAATCTAAGCGTAAAATCAAATTTGTGCGCGGTGTACACATAATTTTAAGTTTTACGCTAGTATATAATTATTGCTTATGTGGTGCTCTTTTATATTGTACATTACCGCATGGCATCATTCTGTTACGATGATCGTATCAGTATCGATTCTGCTATAAGCAAAGTGAATCGCCTGTTCATCAATGTTAAGCTCAGAAGTCGAAATCTTGTTCATCAAAATCTGGAGCTCGTCCACATTCCATTCGGAATTAAAAGAACACATGTAGTCCATTAATTAATGAATGCCAAAGAAATCAGATAGCGAAACACTCATCAGTACACAGTGTGAACATTACACATACCAAAAATGTGAGATGGTTGTACAACGCTTTTAATGATAATGATTACGAGGATGAACTTTTAGCTACTTTCCCGTCATTCTCCCGTGTCATTGATCATATCATCGCATCTGGCTAAACCTGAGCATGGTGGAATGTACCATGATGCACCTTACACCTACCATTTATCATAGCAGTACATTCAACTTTCTTTCATTATTGTGATGAAAATAGACCGGACTTCACAAATTACTGGATTCGATCTCCACTTTAGCCTCAACACTAATTATTGGTCACTTGATATTTACCGCAATATTGCAACGCTGAAAGTTAAGCCATTATTATTTTTATGATGACTTTAATGGCATACCCTTAGCAAATCGAAAATTATTAGAACCTTGGACTTTATCGAAGTGCTACTTAAAAACATATTCACTTTGTTTTGTCACCAACCGACTGACGTTGAGAGCATAAAGTAATGACAAGAATCTAAGTTATGTATAAAAGCACGAAATTATTAATTTTAATGAATACTTTCATGCATTTTGCTCATAGGCTTATTGCCTGTTTCAAGGATTCAAAAGCTAGTGTTCAAATTTATGATGAGCTGATGCATTCTTAGTAATTCTGCCTGAAAGCGTGGAATCACTTGCACACTTCTTTTATAATCACTTCAAAAGGGATGAGCAAGGTAATTTGTATCATCATGTTTACCTAATTTTCCGACAGAGAATATAAAATATTTGGTTGAAAAAATGCTCCTGTATAAAAACACGTTTCATTAATTTCACTGCTCCGAAAATGACATGTATATTTATCCCTTTTATCAGTCAAGCTTGAACAGGGTAATGCACACAATAAAGATGTTATTACAACTTTACAGCATTTTGCTTTTTAGAAATCATGGCCTGTTTACTTCCTCTCATCCTTCGCACAAATGAGTGAAAGACAAGACATATTTAAAAGCAATATCCATTATGTTTACACGAGCATTATTATATGCATTAGGAAAAACTCACATCATCATCATTCTCCTCATGAGTAGTATATGCCATGATAAAGTTTTTTTTTCCTTCACTTATTTTGTTGTCTTATATGTGCCACAGGATTTTTTTGCTGTTCTCTCGTTTTTTATGCTCATTTCTCTCTTTTCAGCATATCTTTCCACAACAACACAGCAGCATAAGTAAAGAAATGGTCTGGCATTGTTCCCAAATGGATTTCATGTCACCATTGTTTTTAAATTCTTGAGATATGTGCACTCCTCCTTCACTCTCTCCATACACAGGGTTCTTATGTGTAGTTGAGGTACAAAAGTAGACGGCTTTATCATCAGCATATCGTCATCAGCTCCACAACTCTCAGTTTTCCATCTTGTCGAAACACTCCACACAAGGGACTGAAAAAACAGTGCCATTACATATGCTGATTCTGTATAATCTACAACTACTTTTTCTTCACATTTTTTGTTTCTTCTAACCAAAGAATAAAATAGAAACTGAGTAGTGAAAGAATAAGGAAGCAGTGATGAAAGCAAGGTGTTGTGTAAAAACAGCTAAGGAACTTTTGCTATGTACATGGTTGGCTGCTGTGGCATTTGATATTTCATTTCAACGGAAAAATATATAGCATGTACCGATTCATATAGAGTGTGGTACATGACGCCACAGAATTTACGCACAGATTTTTGCTTATTCTTGCAAAAATAACTCGGTTTCATGCTAAGTACAAATGAAAAAGCAAAAGCTCTAAAACATTTCTTCTTAAATGCTTTGTATGCGCTTATAAAACAATGCTATATTGTGCTTCGTAGAAATGCGCAACAAAATGTTCATAACAAAAGACATTTTCCCTAGACCATCCTTTCCGTCACCGGGTGGTTGTTTCGAGGAGCCCTTTGGGTCCTATTTTTCTCTTTCTTACCTAGGTTCGCATTCGTCTTTTTGAGCTTCAATACCATATGGGTTTGAAACAAAAAACATATTGTTGTAAAAGGCCAAGCCTTGCAACGTAACAAAGCCATGAAAATATGTATAGGTATATAGGATATTTACAGTGCTAAAGTTTTTAACATGATATTCCGTCTTGTGTCCAGTTTTATGCTGACTTTAGAAACTTTTAACTCTTAGATCAGCACATTTTGAGGACGTTAGCAATGATTACCTTTTACCAAATCGTTAATGTTTAACTACAAAGCATGACTTGATTGTACATCATTGACGTGGACCTTCTTTGCTAAAACTTTATAATGATCACCGCGTGGGTGGATACAGCGTTATACGAAACACCTACGCATCTGAAATAAGTTTGTATCCGGATTTTTGCTATAATTAAGGGGTTTTAAGACCGAAAACATCAGGAATCGCAAAATTACATTTTGCAATTTTTAAGTTAATTTTGAGAATTGCAAAAGAAGAAAAGATATTTTAAGAGCAACATGTTCGTTTTGTGGAAATAATGCTTAATCATCATAACAATCGAACTTGTTGTGTTTGACAAAATTCATCACGATCATGTATCTGCATCATGTTGTATCTATTGCTTTAATTTTTGCTGGCTACAGCATCAAAAATAATTGAGCCAATTTAGGGAGCCCGGAAATTATTTGCATGGCGAATAGTCCAAGTTGAAGTTTTATTTGCTGAATTCATTCTAAATAACACATTGTTTCTATTTCTGGAGACATTGAGAAAGTTTCCGTTGTCATTTTGAGATTTCCTTATCATCTGTAATGAAGAGAAGTCCTGGCTCTGATTCCAATGTCTCTGGCATAAAAAGCACCTATTTTCTCTAAAGTTTTATATTTGGCACACATTTGCTGACTCTCGGCAAGCTCTTCATTAATTCCCTTGCTTACTCTGAGCACATTTCACTCGCAGTTTCTCCCTTGATTCTTTTGTGAAATTGCTCGAGTAACAATAAAAGCACTACACTACTACACACTAGATGTGTAGTAGAGACCTTGATGATGAGGCTGATTACTTGAGGAGGACGACGGCTGAGTGGGGATGATGTAGTGATAACATTAAAACAAGCTAAAAAGTTATAATGTTCTCCAACAGCGATACAGACAGCGGGAAAAGTTGTACTCGTTAAGTTGAATTGTAGTAGTAATTTCGATACATCTTTTGTTTTTAGTTAATTTCATCTTCAACATACATATTTACACTTAGAAAATACTTAGGAAATGACATTTTGCATTTGTTTATGTTGTACTTATTTGACAAAATCTGTTGACGCTGGTCTGGGAATGCTTGAAATTTTTAACGTTTTAATTAATGTAAGTGTGAGCTAAAGTGGAGCATATGCATGAAGCAGTATAATGTGCGTGTAGGCGAATGTATGAATTAAAGAAACTACAAAAGGATGAAAGTGGAGAAATATGGGAGCGTATTAATATTGAGACGGGGACGCATTTTAGTAGCATCATACATAAATGTAATTTTACGGGATGCCTCTAAAAACTCTCAAGGTGGAGTAGAACTCTTGTGTTGGATATGAAGATGGTATTCGAGATGTGCTGTAGAATTAAAACGTTTTATCACCTCTGGTGTGAATCTGTTTGGAAATGAAGTGAGCAAAAATATTTTTTAAACACACAATTATGAGTTTTCTTCACTGAGCGCCTTTATACATTCATATCTACTAACACTTTTGTAGAAAATAAAAACATAAAACTTTCATTATAACAAATCGTTTTTTGCCTGAAAAACTGAAAGGCGCATTTTAGTTGGGAAAAATTGAGAATTAAAATGAAAATTTACATTCGAAACAAACATTTTCACATTGTGTCATCATCAAAGGAAATGCTTTCATCAAACGGGGAATGAACTTATCCTCTTGAACATGAACGTCTGGCTAATCATGCTGGAGGATTGTGACGGTATGGAACGATGAAGAAGGTGAAAGGTCAGGCCTAGGAAAGTGAATAGATCAGAAACCGAAAAAAGGTAGATGACAGCAGGCTCGCCTCTACAAACCCCTTCCAACAATAGAAAGGAGGATCAAATATCAAAGTTCAAACTTTAGAGAAAGCATCTTATTAAATGATGCATATCGTATGCACTTCTTGACTTCAGAACTACTCACTTGTAAATAAATACAGAAGCTACAAAAAGAAAGAGAAAAAAATAACTTGTGATGCTTGAATGTTTTGACAGCTTAAAAAGTAAATACAATGTAGTAATATATGATTCGCGTAAAAAGTGGTAGCGAAAATAAATTAGTGTATATCATGTACGAAGCCATACTACACGTGTAAAGGCATTTAACAAGGTGTAAGAAAGTTGGCATGAGGAAGCTCTCTGCTTCTGTTTCTGTTCATATTATATTATCACGCTGTAAATGACAAGTGAAAAAATTGTGCTTGAATGCGAACTCTGTAAAACTGCACAATGGATGTTTGGTGCTGCTGTTGGATGATATAAAGGTGATAGCGAAAGTCCTTGATTCTTCTTGGATGGTTAGTAATGAATGAGCATGAGCACAAGCGACGTGACTTCTTAAAAGAAAGAAGTGCACGTTAGGAGTAAACTACAGATCTATGATTTCCATCTTGTCTCTTTTGACGATGACAAACAAAATGTGCTACTCAATTTTCTCCTTTATCCTTACTTCTTTATAGTGGCAGCACTTTGTAGGCTGGCTATTGTCGGATGATATGTTGAAAATGATGACGACGATGGTGATCATGATCTTCATGGGCGGTTCTGTCCTGTCACTTATCGTCGTGCTCACAAAGTTTTCGCCGTGTTTTTACGCGCGCAGGCATGTGTGTACTTTGTTGAGGTTCCACCTCTCATTTTCGACTCATCGTCGCTGTCGTGGGGTTGGTGTGCTGGCTACTTTTTCTTATCAGTTGGATGAAATTACAAGAAGAGTTGAAAGGAGGATCTTTGGTTGTCTTTTAAATACGTGAGTAAACGAGTTGTTGCTGCGTCTGCAAGAATGTTTTTTTCTTTCCCGATTCCCTCGTTGTCGTCAACGCTCTTACGCTTCGTTGCGTTTCTGATAAGACAGAGGAGAACCTGTCACCGCTGAAATGTGCTCTTATTCTTCTATAAAATAGTTGACATGCATGACACTACAATGTGGCATGTCCACAGAGAAGGGGGAAAACTTACGAATAAGTGGAACATGATCTTGTTTCGTGTTTGCATTTAAGCATGCATAAGAAAGCCAGTCTTTTAAGAAAATTCGGAATAATCAAGAAAGGATTCTAGTCATGTTTCACACAGGAAGTGTAAACATGAATTTACGAGTAAAAAACGTAAGATGTGTATTATGATTTTCGGAAACCACCAAGTGCCTAGATTCATGAATTCACTTGTAACTGCTAAACTGTAAACATTTTTGTGCTCAAATAAACTAATGCATTTCTCTTCGTAGTACTTATTGTGATGCTTACCAAAATTACTTACTCTTGTCAAAGTAAGTAATTTGTTTCATCTATCATAGTTACTATTACTTTTGAAAGTATTTTGCATTCTGTCCCAAAATCTTTTGTTCTTGCCGAAACTACACTTCTCATTGTTCTTATCTATCTGTCAAATGCATTTCAAGAGTGCATCGTGCCTCCACATAATACACAACAATGCAACCGAATGTCCATCAGTCATGATTATTGTCATCTCACCAGAGTGAAAACTCGTCTAAGAAATCACAGATGTGTTTCTTTCTCCCAAGTTGCAGTGTTAAGTAAATGCAGTCAACAGCGGTAGCTGTCGAGCTGTTATTTCTGTAAAATGTTTAACGACTGTATGTAATGCATGGAGGGCAACGCTGTCTCCTCTTCTTCATCTCTCATTTTCAACTTGCCATGGGCTTTTTGACTTCACGCCTTGTAAGTTGTATGCTCATGTTCGCTAACTTATTTGAGAAGAAAGCTGTGTTCCTCTCTCTTTGCCACTATTCAACCATGAAAATGCTTTCCTGCTCACAATTTTAACAAGCTCCCATTAGCCACAAAATATACATACTCTCTTCTGCTATCTTTAGAAAAGGTTCCACCAGTTCCCTTTTAGTCATGGTCTCATAAAAACATCCAGCTTTTTACTTGTGGGTGCATTCATGGGTAAAGTGACTGTCTGAAGGAGAAGTATTGACTTGAACACGAACTACGAACTGGATGAGAAGTGAAATAGAAGACCATGGTTTGTGGTCTCTCTTTGGTTCCTCGTGAGTGCAAGTGCATTCCAATGGACGGAAAAGTTGTTGAGACTGACGATGATGATCAAACCGGTAGAATTTAGAATCTCGACAACAACAACTTAAATATATCAAAGGCAACACGTACACGATATTCATGCTTATGGGGTTTTTGCTACTGGTTTTTTGAAACTGTGAATGCATACATGACCATCCAGGAAACATATTTTCCCTTAATGCATTAAAAACTTGCTATACCACAAACGTGATGATGAATTTCAGGAAGATGAAGAACAAGTTATCCCTTGGGATAGTTTCGGTGTACTCTTCTTGTCCTTGTCGCCTCAAAAACCACACTAGCATATTCCATAACACAATTTAAGATTCTCAGCAAGCATTTAGGTATTTATCATAATATCCGGGTTTGACAAGGTAAACTTTGGCAAACGAAAAAAACATCTTTTAATTTTACAGCTAGTTTCAACCAACAATGATTTAGACTCTGATTTTATCATTTAATTTTTAAAGTTAAAAAATAATCTCATCTCATAATACTTCTTGGGGGAACGAGAGATTGTACCTATGTTTTAATATGATTTCAAGTAAATGTAAATGGTCTACTATGTAGATATAGGCTATAGATAGGCTCAGATGCATGAGAAAACTATGTTATTTTGTAGATGAGTTCTCCGGAAGTTTACGCATCACAGCTCAACAAACTTGAAGAATTTGAAAATAAATAAGTAGTCTCTTGTTCAAGTAAAAACAATCATTTCATTTACTTACCTATAAAGTTTTCTAAGAAATTCTCAAACAGATATTGCACGAGCACAAAGAAATGTGAAATGAAAATATTATTCGTATTCACATTGTGTTAAATGCAATATACAAGTTGTGTGTTCAGTTCAGGAATTCAGGAATATATATACATAATAATATTTACGTAAATAGTAAAAGAACGATATTACGGCAAAGGTATGTTTACAACTTCCTCTTACATTGTGTGGGAAGTTCATTGCATTTCATCTGCCATGTCGCATCGCATCCCTATTCCTCTCCGCTCGTTGATTTTCCAGGTCACCAGAGGAAATAGTTTTCCAGGGGTTCTCCAGCAGTGGCATATATCATGCTGGTAGTACAAATCTATAGGGGAACAACTAACAAGAAGAGAGGAATGATGATGATAAGGTATGCGTGCGTACGATGGTGGTAATGCATATAGAAGCTCGAAAATTAGAGAAGATGACGCAGCCTCATATATCTATCTACTGGGATGAAACCAAAAAAGTATCGTATCAAAACCCCAAATTCGCACATTTTATATTCATATTTATGAGGCTTATATTGGAGGTAAACAACCGTAATATGCATCTATCCATTAATCCTGACGTCTTTTATTCATGTGTGATAGCCAAAACCAGATAAAATGATGTCACATTGTGCTACCAACTTGTATCTCAAAATATAGGTAGATATAACACATAAGAAAAGAACATGTAGGAAATATATTACACACTTCCATATTAATATAATTTTCTGCATATTTCCACTTGATTTTCGTGACAGCCGCAAAATCTCAAGAAAGACTTTTCAGTTGGAGGAAAGGAGAATAAATTCATTCTGTAAATAATGCATACGTACGTGGATGTTAGCAAAATTTGAATGTTTTTTAGACTGGAAAGTGGAAAGATGGGGAAGCGAGAGAATGGGCATGAGCATATAGGTGGCAGTGGTACTAATACTTAATGCAATAAGTAGAGCATGCATGCTCAACTCTCAAAAACTATTCTTGTTCATCTCATCGTCGTCCCTGTGAACTCTGATATTATTTCATTTCATACGTGCGTGTTTTCTAGCCAAAATACTACTATTTAGTTGTTACTTTCTGCATATTGTTTTCGTGGTTGTTGTTGTGTGTTCTCGTCACAAGAAGAACATTGTGTCTCCCTTTGTTGCAAAAGTTGTTGGAAAACCACAGAGAGGAACGAACGACTTTTACATATTTATGATTATTATATGAATATCTACTTGAATTTGTATCTGGTGATGAGAGAAAAGGAGAAGGACCGGACAGGATGCTTCTACTTGTACTACTTATATTTTTGGGATGTGATGCGGTTATGCTGAACTCAAATCTTCCCTTATTGTTTCTCGTTGAAGTGGACTCTATTAAGATTATATTACAGTCATATCTTGTCGCATATTCTCACCAGTGCCACCACAGAACAAGAACATTTTTACTCCTCTTTATTTTCATGCTTCCGTATTTTTTTTACTTTTTGCATTTATATAATTTCATGCTAATGTATGATACGAGAACAATCACTGCTTTTGACTTGGACTTTGGTGTCTCCAGTCTCTGTCCAAGCATTCCTTCAAGTTTCTGGCTCTATTTACTAATTCTATGCATCCAGCCAAATTTTAGATACAAAAAGGTGGACGCGCACGTTGCTGAAATAGTAATGGGATAAGTGTAGAGTGTATTATGCCAACTCATCGTCAAAACATTATCATCATCCAGAAGCCCACTCTATTTTCAACTTGAGCTGAATCAGGCAGTTATCTTCCTTATTTACATTTACATATTACATTCATGCAAATTAGGAGTGAGCTTTCCAATTGCAAAGATTTGCTGAGTTTTTGGAGTCGCCAATTACTATCCTTTTTGTATGCATTCCTTCACATTAGCATCATGTTTGGTGCACGCACACCAAAATTCTTGTAAACTTTTATCCGCATGTTTCTCGATTCCCACACAAAACGTACAATAATAATCATCCAGTGATTGCATGTTTGAATTTATTAAGCTTTTACATAACCATTGAATAATTTAAATTGTAAACTTTAGGCGTATGAATATGAAATGAAACGAACGTTGAAATTATCAGAATAAATTTGAAAGTTCACAGTAATTAGCTTTATGGGCATATGCGGTTTCTGTTGCTCATTGCTTATATGATGATGAAGCATGCGTCTTCGGGAATCATCTACCTCCAGCGTTTCAGCATCAACAAGCACACAAGTGTAAACAAAAAACGAGCATGGGAAGGCTATAATTTAGTTTAAAATGCGTATGTTGTGAAGTCATGAAATGTTAAATAATGTGTACCTACAAACTTGTGTACAACTCTGCATTGAAAACCACAAAATCTAATTTGCTGAAGAGATGAATTAAACTCTATTATAGCTTTGTAAAAAGAAGCGTAGCATTGAACAATTAACATTTCCTCTTCAGTTGCATTGACATCTTTCTCATCCATTTGAAACACATTGTACAAACAGCACATTATTTGGAAATAACAATAATCATATCGTAATTTGGAAACGACCTCCATCCAAACATGACACTATGCCACACGAGATTCATGATGTGAATGCACACATAGGAAGTTGCGGTGACGCTGTGAACATTAAAATGCGTTTTTTTTTAACTTCAAAATGGAGATTTCCAAAAGGTTTACATTTTGTCCTTCTAATTACAGGGTTCTCATTGCAGCAGCAACAACAACATCATCATCGAAACATGCGACAGACATCAGGTCCCTATCATCACCATTCCACTGGCAGCAGCTTTGGCGGCGGCGGATATCCAGTAGAGATGACAGTCAC
>JAQIXX010001004.1:0-41548 GCA_034700605.1 Willowsia nigromaculata
CACCGCCTCCTCCTCCCCCATTACTGTTATGGCTCTGATGTATCGAAGAGTGACTCTGATGGTGGTGGTGACTGGTGTGATGACTGTGGGGTGAGTGCTGATGATGGTGATGGGAATGGTGGTGGTGATGTGTCAAATGGTTTAAATCAACAAGCAGGGCATGCTCCACAACTCCTCGCATTGCTGCCACGGAGGATGAGCCGTTATTTGTTGTACCGTTATTGTTGCTACTATTATTATTAGTCTGCCCTGCTGATGAGGATGAAGAGCCACTACTACCATTTCCACTGTTGTTACTACTGCTGCCATTATTTGCTGCGGTATTGGCATTTCCTGTGTTGTTGCTGCTGTTTGTGAGAGGAGCACCGCCACCACCACCAGTGCCTGCAAAATTGACACCCATTCCCATCCCAGCTACACCCATGCCAGGTAATGCACTGAAACTCGCACTAAAATAATTCCGACTTGTTTCCCTTGCTTCTGCATTCAAAACCGCTTTTGCTTTCTCCACTGACTGCTTCAACTGCTCGAATGTTGACATGCCGGTGCAACCGGAGAGAGCTGGGAGACGGTATGTGCAACCGGATGTCCAGTCGTTACCATTACACTCCTCCGTTTTGATTCCAAATGGGTTCATTGCTGAGGAGGGGAAAGACGAAATAAAATGGCCAAATTAATGCTTGTTGACCTAAATAGTAAAAACTTTAAAATGAACTTCTTTAGCACAAGTGACAGGTGTCAAATGTGTTTCTTCGCAAGATGATGATGGCCAGGCGATGAAGTAGGAAAATGAGGTTAAAAGAACATTTCATTTCATACGACGTACCAACACTTGAGGACATAGATCCGGTGACCCCTGTCATTCCACCTCCACTGGACATCCGTTTCAAGTCTAAAGCTGTCTGATAGGAGCACGATGTGTCATACATTTGAAGTGTGTTCCCTGTCGCAGCTACCATCGCACTGGCCGTCGACATCCCATCCGTCGTCGAACGTCCTGGCGATGAGTCAAGTGAGTTGGTTAATATGTGCAGGTAGTAGTCGTTCGTCGTCGTGTTGCTAGTGCTAGTCGTCTTGAAAATTGTGTTGATTGAAGCGCTAGAATATCTTTACCTGTCAATATTGTAAAATTGAATGAAAACACGTATTCAATGAAAACGCACTTTGTCATATCCACTTTTTCTCACGACACCCCAATCGAGCTGCTTTCTATTTCTCATGACTTACTTTTTCATTAAAGAAAATGCCAAAAGTATGGTTCATTTTAAATGCATAAATCCCTGTTTATTATTCTACAGACATTCGAAATTGCATTTTATTTTCAAACTCTATTTTAATCAAGTTCAACATGATTTGTTGAACGAGTCATGTATCCGTTGATGAAAATAATAATCATAAAAAACATTAAATTGTTGATAACTCCTGATAATGTGTAACAACTCTTGTTTTTCTACTCATTTTCATCTAAAGTGGACATGTCGAGTTGGGGGAATTGTGGGATTATCATTAGTATGCATAATGTACGGCTTCTTATCTGAAACAAAATCAGTTGGATATTTTTGGTCTGAAAGGCTACTATAAAATATACATGCATACATGACTTTTTTCAAGTTTCCATTGCCTTAGCCAACTTAGAATTGCTCTGTTGGCTGTATACCTTCGATGCAATTTGTCCCTATCATGAGTACAAGTCATAATACTCACTGAACCCAAATCAAAAGTGGAGAGTGTGTGTGAGTAATTCTTACCTACCTGCTTGCATGTTCATGCGTGCCCCAGCACCACCAACCAACTACACAAAACAGAGCACCTCATTCTGATTCCATTAACGTTTTATGTTTGTTGTGCTTTTTGTGCCCCTTTTCTTTTGGGTTGTATAAATGGTTTATGTAGAGTGTGTTGTTTGTAAATGTGTAGTAATGGTTTCGTGTTGAATTGACACGAAAAGTGGCAACATGCGGGAATCTTTCCCTTTTTCTCTTCTTCTGAACACCACACTTAACTTGATGATGATGATAATGATGCTGACGTACACAAAAGAGAAAATAAGTTGATGAATACTTTCTTTGTTTTCGCTGGAGCGCATGAATACTTACTAGTAGTAGTAGTAGCATATTCAAAGTTGATATTTCAATTTTATTGCTATTAAATGCAGGTTATACACGTTCGTCATTTTTAACGGTGGTATTTCGGTAAAAATTCAAAGGATCAGTAAATTTCAGAATAATTGGTACTTTGACCTAAATCACATTTCAACGGTAAATGCACTTCATGTCAATGATCGTTTCTTGTACCTACTCATTTTCCAGGTAATTTCATCATTCAACAATAAAATTCATTGCAAAAAATGAAATCATTGAAAATTCGCAAATACCTAACCTATAATTCATTATGGGAAAGCGAAACTATCGGAGATTTGTCATTATAATTTTGCTTCTTCAACTAGTAATAGAGCATGGCCCTGGGGCAGGTTGACTTGAAACTAATCAAACGCAATTACTATATTTGTTATTGCGTATTTTCTTGTCGTCATAATATTTACTGCCAAAACTGACTTTACTGCCAGCTTGGTACTCACTTGTTATTTCAAGACTCTCACATTCAACTCATATTGTACATACAGTTTTATGTGTATATCTAATTAGTAGGTACAACAAACAGTTGTTACTGTATTTGACGTATTTCAAAGGCTAGGCCAAACTAAGCTGGACATGGAGAATCGAATGTAAGTGCACGTTACATACAAAAGACCAAGTAGGTCGCAGATATCGTATATTGCATATAGTAGAAAATTACAAAGATTAGTGGCAGCAGCAGAGTCAAACTGGCATTTTTAAAGGGTAAACACAAGCTGTCCCTCTGTTATTTTATGCCATAAAAAGCAATAAAATTTCACTACTGCTCCTTTTACATCAACTGGTTATTAGTCGGAAAACGATCTACCTGCACACTCAAACTTTGCTTGGAATTCTATTTTAAGCTATGCATTGACCACTTACACCATATCTAGACGACCAACTAAAATCAACGTGCTTACGTGTCATAAAAGACACTTTTCCAAACAACTTTCTTCTCATTCTGCTCTCAAAAGGACACATTTTTATTGTAAAATCAGCCTATTATTTTCTCCTTTTCTACTTGATGAATGTCGCGATGTAAGATGCATAAAAAAGAGAAAAGTGCCATAAGTGGGCTAACTGCATTTCAATAACAACAACATCTTCAGAAGGAATAACAAGACAGCTATATGGCAAGAGCGAGAGAAGAAAAAGGACGGTGTAGCCTTCCGAAAGGATTTCCTGCTCTCTTCCTGTCCCAATGTACCTACAAAACATGTGCATGCATTTTCCATATCAAGTATATATTATGTTCTCAATGTTTTATGGGGCTTTGCATCCCTCCATCAACATGTATTATGAGATGCCGTGTAAAGTAAAAATTAGGCTAGTCTATGTCCACTATATACCTACTCATATCAGCCAGCATCTGCTACTTTCACCACTTATAATTCTCGGATGAAGAGCGTGAAAGAAAGTTGTTGCTGCTGCCACTTTAGTTCAACATAAATGGTAATTTCAAATGTTATGTTCAGTCATGTTTGATTTTCAGATAGAAAAGACCTGATTTCAGGGCTACATACAACATATAAACCTTACATGAGGAAATACAATTATTTGTAGTTTATTGCAAATTATAGGGGAGATGCAAGATCATAAATATTTCAGGAGACTTCTGTTCAGGTTTGAGGTGTGCACTTTAGAAGTAAATGTTGTGGTGGTGGCGGATGTAGAGAAATGCGAATACCTGTATAAGTTATGAATCAGACTGCTTATTTGGTCTGTTGAATGCATAGAGAGAAAAAAAGAAAGAAAAAGCTGTTCAAATTATATCGTCATCATCGTGATGATGATGGCAATCATTGATATTAGGCATCTAGCTTTCCTGTTCGGAAGGTCTGGGCTTCCGCTAACATGGGAATTCGGTGCGGCGGCCACGGAAATAGCCGTCGGGTTAAACAGCACGCACTCAAAGAGTTATTTTTTCCCATTCTCTTTTCGCTTTCTCTCTAAAGTGGTATTTAAAAATATATTATTTACCTAGTCACCTACAATTTAGCCCATGTTGTATATCTCTGTGCAGAAGAATGTTTTAAAATGTTACAATTTTATTCTCACACTTGTGTTTCTACCATTGCAAGAATATGTTATTATTATTATTATTGTACTTTCACTCAATGCTCATAATGTACAACAGTTACTTATTCACCGACTTCTCTAATGACATCCTGTGATTCTTCCACCATCATAACCATTACCAGAGGAAAGATGATTGTCACTGATTCGGAAGAGAAGGAAGTCTTTTTTGCAATAACAGCATCCCAATAATAGCATCTCAACAACCCTGCAAAACCATTTCCCTCTATATTCAGCCCTCTATAAATGTCGATGGTAATGATATGCACACTCAAACTACAACAACTATATTTGTTTACACACGCTTCTATCAAAAACACAAGTACAAACATATACACTTTTGCAAAGAGATGCCTTTTCCTTTTCCTTGTTATTATTACCACCGGTGCTACCAATGTGCTGGTATGTACATTCTCACTTCCTATCACCTAAACTATTACTCAAAGGAAGTCGGTGGTTTTTGGTTATCCATCCCTCCCCACTTGCAAATATTAAGCTCTACTTATTAATACTTTCACTTTTCCCCACTTATAAGCATATATACTCAGAATTGCACTCAATAAGCACATGTGAATGTGGTGGCACGCTGCTGCATCCGATGAGGATAGTGATGGAACAACAAACGACAACCAGAAGGAAAAGGAGAAAACGGATGGTCGGTCCGTTGCTTTACAACATTATTGCAGCATTGTTGTCCACATATATTTTTATATCCGCAAAGGAAAAAATGTGTCGGTTGTAGTGGTAGCGGAGGAGGAAGAGGAATAGGAAGAAGGGTGAGATATATGGGAAAATAATAGTAAAGCAATAAACACACAACAAGAGAGAGAGAGAACTGAAATAAAGGTGACTATTTTTTACATACCTGATGCCTTTCCTCTTGATGAAGTGGTTGTGATGTACTTGACTTCTTCTTCTTCTTCCTTTGCACTATATGTATTTTTTTCGTCTTGTTTTGTTGTTTTTGTTTGTTTGTTGATGATGATGTCGCCGCTGTGGAATGTGAGTGTGTGTTTGTTTGTGTGCGAAATGATGTTTTCGTGTACAGAGTAATTTTCGGTGTTTGATACCGGCACAAGGAACTCTTCTAACTTCCTGGAAACGTCCGTCGAGGACAAGTACGTCCTTCCTGTTCCGTTCCTAACTATGAATACGTCTCTGACTCTCTCTTTTTCCAGCTCCAGAATCGGATTTTTCGGGGAAAGCCCCACTCGACTCCACCCAACCCCTCCTTGGCTAATAATTAAGCTCGTCCCGCCGCCTTGTCCTAGTGTGCTAGCATCTATACACTAGTATCACTCTTCTACTCTCTGTGTAGTCTCTTTCTCTTCCCCTGGTGTCCTCTCACTACTAAGCCATCAGAGATTCTCTTCCTTTCCCTCAGAAGCACACGGACTCACAATAATACCTACATATATATTATTTTATGTGCTGGCTCGTCTTTCGCTGAAAACCTCTTTATTTTGCACACCACCGGGGATACACACCAGTACAGACATCCTCATTATAGATATCTCACACAAGGGCATATAATAATGTACATAGGTATAGGTACACAAATAGCAGGGGACACACTTGTTAATGCAATAATGAAATATTATGATTACTAGAACGGCAGCGGATGATGATGATACTACGTATGCGGTTCGTGGTCGGAACGGTGGTAGTGTCCATGTCCGTCCGTATTCCGCTCGTATCAACAAGGAAAAAGTTATACTCTGCAGTTATAATAATAACAATAATGACGATGATACCTTCCCGGAATGATTATACTATTACGGTTATTATTATTATTACTAGTGACTCTCTCAAAGACCATTAGACGTATGCACTTTTCTTCCTCATCGTTCGCTCTAATGCTGTGTGATCCTGCTTTTTACCATTCTGTGCATGACTTTCCTCTCTGAATCTTCCGTCGGATTCTGGCTGTACGAAAACGTACTCACACTGCGTGCGTAATGTTGCTACAAGGGAACCACGAGCATGCAGCACCACTTCTCCTTTACTACCGGACCAGATTTCTCTTTTGTGAGTGCAACCAACGACGTATCACCACCAACCAGCAGGGAAAAGAGCAGCAAAACAGCCAACACCAGACAGAACCACTATCCACCGAAACATTGGCATTGTTGGGAGCATATAGCTTTTTTGCCTGGTGAATGATGAAAAAGCAGGAGAAGCATCACCACCAGTCAGGAAAGCTCCAGCTTGCTGGGGGAAAGGGAGCTCTTCTTGTGGAAAAACATGAACACAATAAAAGCGTGTATGAGTTACCATATATAAAATGTTATGAGCTACGACTTTTACACAGAATTCAACTCGCTCTCAGCCATGCACCACCAATAACGTTGCAGCAACAGAAAGGGCTGCCGCTTTCTTATTTTTTCTGTGAGTTTGCTTATTATTACAAGAGCAGAGTATTACACAACATGAGAATCTCTGCTTTTCCCTGTAGCAGGTACTCTTGGTGCTCCATGCAACATTACATCATCATTATTATTATGTGTTGTCCATGAATGAAGCTCGTTTTTTACAAGCGATTCCGCTTTTCTATGCTGCTGGTGCTGCGATACTGCTATATTCTGGAATCCCGTATCCGTATGACATGATAACAAACAAGTTCCCATCATCAAGTTTGCTAACGAGCTAGTTTCTATTTAGTTATAAGAGTTGTACATAACATGCAGTAGCAGCATCTTTCCCTGCTCATTATTTTTGCTACATTGCATGTCTTCGTCATTATGACTTTCAGGATTTTCTTTGCTAACGAGCTCTATGAGACTTTTGTGTTTCCTAGCTTTCCGTATTTCATTTCACTGTCAACATCTTCATCATCATCATCATCCGCTCCGTTACCGTCATAAATGTACAAAAAAGAGAACAATGTAAGACATTTCTGTTGGATGCGTGTCTCAAAAGAAATATCTAAATGATGATGGCGCATAAAGCAAAAATATATACGTAATTTTTATGGATGCTCTAACAAATAGGCAGGTCTTAAATTCTCTTGAAGGTATCATAATGAAGTAGAAGAGATTCATAATATTCCACTTTTTCACTTTTTCCATTTTATTAGAAAAGAAATAAAATAAGAGAAAAAAATGAAGAAAGGGATCTAAAAATGTGTTTATTACATGGCCATATAAGAAGGGTTGTAAAAAAGTATTTTTTTATTCTGTTTCTCCCATTCGTATTATTTCTATAAGTGCATGAAACTACATTTATGCGTGTAGCTATCAAAAAGGAATAAAGATGTATTCACTTGAAGACATACAGAGAAAGTTTTTAAAAGTATATTTTTTCACGCTTTATTTGTGAAACTGTGTGTATGCCTACGCACATATAAGTCAAAGTGGAAATACTTTTCTTTCTTGATGTTGTTGAAAAGAGAGAGCGCGAGAGAAGAGGAAAAAGGAGAAAAAAGAGAATAGAGAGGAGAAGAAGAAGCAGGAGACGGAGAAGAAGAGGGAAGCATTATTATCAGTCTTTTCCTCTCGTTTTCGTCGTTCTCCTCCGGTATATATAGGAAATCGTGCGGAAACTACAAAACTTTCCCTACTACCTTCCGTCGATCCGATCCAATTAGATAGTTGGAGCCGCCTTCTTTCTTCTTTACTCTCTCTCTCTCTCTTTCTTTCCGCACATGCAAGCTTTTTTATATATGTGTGGGCTTGCATGCAATGCTTATATGCCATGATCATCAACATTCAACATGACCATCAGCACACACACCAAGCTATACGAGCATTCTTGCTAATATTCTTAGCATTTTAATTCTGCCCTTATACATATCTGCATCATTTTAATTCTACCCTTATATCTGCATCATTTTAGTATAATCATCATTATTATTACGCTCATCGTATTATTTTAACTGGGTGGAAATGTGTATGAGAGAGAAAAAACCGAGCTCCCAGCTTGTCGTCGGAAGTTACAGGAGGAGAAGGCGGCTGTATAGTAAATTGAGGACGTTGTAAATAAGTTGACTGAGAGAGAGAGAGGATGAATCCTTTAGTTTTTATTACGTTTAAATGTACACGTTGCTGTAACTGGCTCTATAGTCTTTTTACGTTGTCGTCATTATCATCATGATGAAAAGGAGAAAATGTTTTCTCTTATCTTCTCTTTCTAACTTCCAGAATAAATTAATTACACTGTTGGAAACGAGGAAAAGTCGTGGAGACTACTGCCAAGAAAGAAAAAAAACAGGCGAGATAACAGCAGCAGCGACGCAACGGGCACAGAAGTGGACCTACGTCGCAATAAAAACTGGTACGCATCGAGGAATCGGCGTCGTGATGTAAGAGCATTAATGGCCATTTGGGAGAGAGAAAGCGAGAGAAAGCATTATCATCATATAAGCCATAAAAAGAAATGCATGTTTTCTATATATCTGTAATGAAAAGACACATGGTTTCATCTTAGAAAACTTATTTAAGGTACCTATTTTATTTCATTACTCTAAAAGTCATATCTTGACATTCCTGCTCGTTACTGTTCTTCTGATATTGATGCTAATTATTATTCTACGGATGGTACAACTAATAAAACTATGTACGAGCATGTACTAAATGCTGGCAAACAATTAAAATGCACATATTTTTGGAGATTTTAGAGTGTTTGCCTGGCAGTATGAGGCGGCAACGGGCGTTTTAGAATCTTTGTAATCTCCGAACATAACGACTGTGAATTGTGATGTTATAAAGAAAAGGGGAAAAATTCGGGAAAGAAAATTCTCTCAGAAATAAAAGTCAAAGAAAGTGCATAGTCTTCAGTGTTTTATGTTATTGTAGAAACAGAGGAGATAGAGAGAGGGAGTATTCGTACTTGGAAAAGTGTGAGATGATTCAATAGAATTTTCTGTGTGGAGGAAGGCGTTATTCTTTCTCGCGTTCTTGGTGAAGGAGAGTGAGATAACGACCCACTCCCTGCTGGATCTGTATCGCTTCCATCTTTGCCGACAATATTTCATCCCTTGTTGCTGGGGTTTGCTTTTCTCGATGACATTTCTACATAAAGCTACATAGTCTAAGCTAAAGCTATCAAGAACGAATCCTTTTTAGTGTTTTTGCCTTGCGTGAATCACAGATTTATAAGTAGGATTTTTTAGTTTGCTTTGTGCTTTATTAAAATCCCGTGGATTGTCTATTATAATCAAACGCTTCGAGACAATTGACATTCGACAACTCTAATTGATTTTATATATTTTTGTCTTACACTGCACGCACAATTCAAACTAATCTTTTGGAAATAATATAAAAAGGGCAAAAATTATATTTTGAAAAATTTCGTTCTGTTGTGGTGTTGTGGAATTTCGAAATCTTCAAAAAATCGACTTCTTGCTCACAGTCAAGTCGAATTTTAAATACGCAGTTTTTAAAAACTTGCATAGAACATTGTGCATCTCCATTATTTGTTGTACCGTTATTAAATAGTGTGTATTTGCAATACTGAAGGGCATCCGCAGAAAAAACGGAGAAATTATGCCAATATCAACGATTCAGGATTTCCTCGATTGTGGTTCGAAAGGAAAGAGATGCGGATGGAGCTGAAAATGCAAGAGGAAAATAAGATAAAAGAATACAAGATCTAACTTTTCCTTCATGATTTCCTTCCACTTTTCCCGTCTTTTGAAAAAAATTCTCCGGTGCTCCTATTACATACACAACTCGTCACTATATATGCATTATGGCAGCGCTTACTACACATCCGAGGATACAAATAGTATAGCATAAATGGCAACACATTATCAATACGCAATATGCAAGTATCGAAGCAAGCAATCATTCTTAACTAAATTAGCGTCTCGAATTCTATCAAGGGCTTCAACCAGTAATCAATACTTCGTAAAACGTAGATCTTGTCCTTTCTTGCCAATGCAAAATTTTGCGTCATTCAATTTATGACCTGGGAGATGCATGGACATACAGACGTTCAGTTCAAAACCATGTACTATGACACGTGATTCCTCTACCCGTTTATTTAAAGAACACCCCTCTATAATAATAAACATATTTTCTCTTTGCATGATCATTGCCATCAACATGATCATGATCATGAACAACAACAAAATAATGGCTAGCATGTAATATACTTAAACACATAATTCACTACCCACATATAAACTTATAGAAACTTATATGTAAACGGTATCATACAACGAGAAAGAGAACAGAGAGAAGAAATTACGCCACTTTCATGCTTGCACGCATTTCAAGAAAGGAGTCGGCTTCTCCTCTGCCTTCCTAACTTCTTGAATTTGATGTTGATGATGATCACTATGATCATCACGAGCACGATACTGTGTCTACCCTTCTCTCTGCATGCGAACCTCTAAAGAGAACGATCTTTGTACATAAATATCACAAAGAACATCTTATTCATGCCTACTTTGTTTGCTGTACTCGATTTACATCTCATGAGTTTTTTTATAGTATTCTCTCCTTTTCATGCAAGCATTTATAGATGCATATAAGCTTATTTTTTTCAACTCCTTCAGCTTTTTTTATATTCGCATAAACATCAAACAATAAATTCTTCCTTTCTTTTTTCTCTCTCCAAACTTCATAGATTGGGAGATGAGGATGTAAAGAAGGACAAGAAAAAATTGGTCATGACATCATCACCAACAAAAAAGAACACGAAGAAGAAAGCTCACAAAATCACTATCTCCCTTGTAATCTGCCATGCATACTTCCTCCAACGTGACGTTTAAAATCTTCATTGAAATCCTTGCTTTCCTCTCGTTTTTCCTTTCTGTTATTTTGATGAGGATGATGGTACTACTGATAACCAAAAAAAGAAACAGGATAAGCGGGTGGAAACTATTATTTGCTATTACATATTATCAAAGAAGGAAAAAAGGAAACAAGTCCTTTGTAAAAATGCGAGTATTATTACTCCAACAATATAAACTGTTTTTCATAAGACCAGAGAGAAGACTTACAATGATGTGGTGTACACATTTTACATAATAGCTTTTTGAAATGCACCTATTTTTCAGAGAGAGTTTCATGCAAATCAAAAGAAAAGCTAAACTGTTTCATGATGTTTGTAATTTATTGTCTACCCGAAGGACTGTAAGCATGAGAGACAGAGAGAAAGTTGACAGCAAGTTGTACAGCTATGCATCAGATTGTAATATGTGTAGTAATTGTGTAGCTCTACTACATTGACTGCTGTAAAATATCTTGCAGCATCGGCAAAAACATGTCGACTCAAGGCATTACTTTTATTATGGTGAGTTGTACAAGGAGGAATGGAAGTTTACTAGAGGCACCAGTGAGAAAATTGTGCTCTCGTGTGGAACTGACTGTGATTTATTCCAGTCCAGATTCCAGTGACATGTTGACGAATGATCGTTCCTTGATAGTCTCCTCTTCTCCCTTTCTCTGCCTAGTTGGTTGCCTGATTCTATTTTCTACCAAAAAGGGACTATAAACTTGTATAGACGAAACAAAGTTTTTTTTATGGTATTTCAGAGTTGACTGGGGCAGAGCAAAAGTCTGACTTGACTATAGCAGGAATGGTAAATAGACAAGTGAAACAATGTTTTATTGCTTAAGGCCACATAATATTTTACGTAGGAGTATGCCAAGGCAGAGAATATAAATGTATGTACACAGCACACCAACAGGAACATGACAGCAGTAATAATCTCAAACTTGACTACACACACATTTCGCTCAGCAACTGCACGAAACGACGGAGAAAAGAAACGTACAGTGAAAAAGCAGAGACAGTAATAAATGGGCTCCTTTTTCACGTCTATTTGCAGTGTAGGCAAAGAAGACGAAGAAGACTACAAGAGAAAATTGTAAGCTTGCATAATAAATATGGAGTAACAACGGTGGCGAGGAAAACGGCTGCTGATGGTGAATGCAAAGATGATGTTGATATTTCTCTGCTGCTGCTGATACAACATTACATTATTCAAAGAAATGAACGTGTGCACGTTGAGAGCACAATGTCTACTTTCCCTGCAATTTATGGGGAAGATGGTGAAATAAAAGGAGAAAGTTTAACATTTACCGTTGTCGTTCTTGTAACATCATCCATTTTGAAAAGGACAGTGAAAAGCCATTTTCGATACATGATACGACGCTTAAACTGCTGAACACAAATTTTTGACCTAAAAACTCCGCCTGTCTGTATCGAGCTCTGTCTGTTCTTGTATTCTCGTTTCAATGGATTTTTATTATGGCTTATTGTATAGGTAGCAGATAGATCGTTATGGATGGATCCACTGTGCAATAATAATCAACTTGTTTAAATAAATTGCCTCTGTGGTACGCTACTCCTTTATATAAACTCATGCTGAGGATTCTGGGTAGATTATTTCGATAATTCTGCCTGGCTTTAGTGGTTTTTCTTCTGAAAATAATGATGATACTGTATATCTATATCTTTGTTGGATTTTTAGCTGCTTACTGAACTGAAGAATTCTATACCCGACTAAGTCAAGTCATTTATCTTTTTAAGATAAATCAACTACAAAAAGGTCAGAGAGTGGAGAAACTACCTGAACCTTAAAAAATGAGAAGACGAGGCACACAGAGAATGGGAACGAAGAAAAGATTATTTTTGAGATTTTTACGCTTATGCTTGTACTGCGTAGGTTGGAGAATTCCACATTATGCCCTGAGATATCGGGTATCATCATCATCATCATCGACATCAAAAACGCTCTATTACGTGGTGGTGAAAGAGAAAAAGATATAGATTGAAAGAGAGAGCATAAAGCAAAGTTGTGAGTTCAAGCGATCATCCCATAAATTCGTACGTATAGACAACGAGACCTCTTTTTGGCTTTGGCCAATAAGCCAAAAAAAAATCCACGAACGAAACGAATGAGGCAACTTTAGAGTGAACAGAGAGAGAGCGGATTAAATGGAACGTGATCCATCCATTATATTTTTCCATGCAATGATCATGATCGTCCAAGCAAGGAGACCTGCCTGGATGGCTGAATGGAGGCTAGTCTAGGTCTCACTTCTCACACAGAGGAAAGAGGGAGAGAAAAGATGAAACTAGGGATATTTTATTATCAATATGTGTAGGTACGTATTTTATATCATTATGAACATGCAGGCATGACCCTACTACACCAAACACACCATCAATATAAGAAATCAAATACCATATCGCATAGCACGCAAATAGCTTAGCTTTTGCTAAGGAATATCATGAAAGAATATCACTATGAATTGGCTTGAAGCTCACTAATACAACTGAAATGATAACTGTTTGTTTCTTTGCAAAAGAACAATAGATACGTAACAAACAATGGAATCTTTTGCGTGGAAAATTTAGCGTAATCCATCATTTCATTTGGTTATATTTTCATTAAAAGAAATATGTTTTAAATATTTATAGCTCACATCACAATTTCTAAATATCTCTGATATTCTTATTAACAATACTTACACAAGCATTACTAATAGTTCTAATAGCTCGCAAATAAAATAAAATAATAAAAGCTAATAGTATTGAAGAATTAAGATTCAAGACGTAATTTTTTAATATCCATAAAGCTTAGGTAAAATCAATGATTGAGTTATTATTACAAAACATTGTCATAAGTTGTTTGCCTTCGATCACATGAAATAGATGATAAAATATTCATTTTTTTCTATTAAACTTATTACACTACAATAAATAGAGCTAAAACCAGTAATGTTTTATAATATTAAAATTTCAAAAGTGGGACGGTAGTATGAATAACTGGTTTTTTTTAGCAAAGGATGCCTCATTCATATGTGACATGTCGAATAGGTATATTATGGGTGGTTTTTTTACTGTTAGCTTAGCTTTACTGTTAGTGTGCGTATATTCCCTTAATATTTGATGACATTGGTTTCGAAACATTAAATGTTCATTTATTTAAATGTTGTTTTTTATTTTACAGAAATTACTACAGTGTTCCAATTTCTGTTAAATGATTATTAAAAAGACTGACGAGTGATGACCTAGTGTGCTTGATTATGTCTTACCTATAACCTTAACCCGCAGATTACTTTTTAACGCAGTTTGTGGAGGATCCAACAAGCATACTGTCACACAAATACGATTTACTAGAAGTGACAGTAATTTCTTTGCCTTTGTGCACGCGTAAAAATGATTTCGCAGAAAGTTTTGAAAATGTTCGCGATGGTATTCATCATTGGGGAATTATTTTCAGCAACCATTTGCACACCATTTATGTGGAACATTAGAAAACAACGAGTAGAATTAACTACTGGTGTTCAATACTGGACTTATAGACTAGTTAAGATGGTTATATTCTGTATCACAAGTGTGATTACATATCGATTAGTGAAGGTTATATTTCTCGAAGAATCTGTTGATATATTTGGCATGATTATTGCAATTTTTTATGTATGCGTTTTATGGATTGCCGTATGCTTCATGGAATTAATTGTGAGGAAACGAGAAGAACTAGCCAGGACGATTAACAGTATGATCGGTTTTGACAAATTATTGAATCGTAAGTGAACGAAATTAATTTATGTATATATTCATAGGCCCACTAAAATTGAATTTTGCTTAAAAATATAAATTACTACATTTTCAGGTGTTTTCAGAGGGGCATTACTGTATGCAGAGAAAAACTATAAGACCAAGATTACCCATTTTGAGCATTGTTTCTTTATGATGGTTGTTTTACATTGTACAGTGAGTTGGGCATTAGTTGGATGTTTTTACCAAAAATTTGATCCACTTCATCGATTTTTTGTCGAATATATAGGGATTGAGCCTGTTTTCAATGAATTTATGTTTTTTCCATGGGCTCTTGGAGAAGCTTGGTTTGGCTATATGACAGTGAGCTACATAAATTATAAAAACTCTGTAAACTTCACCTTTGACAAATGTAGAATTTTAATGGTTTATTCACAGGTGGGCCATACCGGAGCTGTGCTGATGACAGCAGTCTGTCTTAATTTCATAATGGAAATATGGTTTCTCTCCCTCGAAGAGATGCTTACCGTTCAAAGTTACTCTCACTGGACCAAGAAAGTCATGCACGGGAAAGCATACCTCAGATTTTATCGTTGTCAGCAAATAGTTTCCGAGCTAACATTTGAGTGGAGCGCTTCACTTCTTTTTACCATTCATCATATAGCGATTCTTATCGCAATTGTTGTGGGAAATTATGCTGTTTCTACACCATCTTCAGACCCTTACATGGTGGTAGTGAAAGCATTTCTCGTCATCATGTTACTTCTTGGCTATTCCATAATCTACATTGAGGTCATGTACCTGACAAGTTTTTCATCAGCAGTAGACACATTTCTCAAAAGATGTAGATTCCAGTTTGGACGCTTTCCTAATCTTAAACGTAGCTTTAGGTCATGTCGTCCTATAAGAATATGGACAGGGTATCCTTTCTTTTGCATCACATCAAAATCCTTCTTCATTCACTTCGTAAAGATTGTGTTTGATTTATCTATTAACCTTAAACTATCATTGCGATTGTAAAAGTACAGTTCACATTAAAACATGCATGAGCACAACCGTGCAACCAGTACTAATGGCATAACCCTAATAAACAATTATTACCATCATTTTTTCAAGTGTGGAAGCAAGCAAACCTTTTTTTTTTGTAGAAAATACAATTTTAATGTGAAGAGTCATGCTTGGCCGACATGCATGACTCTAGAGTAGCAATGTGCATGCTGTAAATGATCATCAAAGAGCAATAATACTCACAATTCAACTTTTAAGAGTTACACAACTACCATAACTGCTAGTCACATACATTAAACTCTTACATATACAGCTCTCCTGTTACATTTTATTGTTGTACCAGTAATTAACGGAGTGTATAAGACACGTGCCAGAGAAAATGGTGTCTTGTTGACTTTCACATTATTCATACGACACAGCAAAAAAGGCTGACTCTTCCCTTCTCCTTTCTCTTTTGACTGGAAAGGGTAGTGCGTTATGCAATGCAATGGTAGTAAATTACATGAACGCAGTTTCGGCTCCGCTCCTCTATTGCTCCAGTTTCTCTCTGTTTATTGTGCTGTGTAAAATGCCCCTTCGCTTTTTGTGACTTATGTTGTGTGGCATGGCATGGCATCGAATTCTGATGATGGTTGTTGTTTTCCTCTCAAGTGCATTTCTTCTTGCGTGAAATGTTATTTATGGACATCACACGACCATGTCGACGGCGACGATGACAATGACGGTGACGCTGGCAGAAAAAGGAGCAAGCTCGGAACGATAATGTCAACTAGGCTACTGGCGACTGGCGTTTATGATTATTCCTTCTATTCAATAATAACAACGTGATGACGAAGAGAAAAGAGAATAACGACGGTTATAAAGTGCTTGATGAACGCAAAATGAATATTTTAAGCATATAAAAGGTCCAATTGTTTTGAACTTTTGATGTATCCCATTACAATTATTTGATTTTAACAAGCTAGACTATCGATTTATACAGGTGGGGTTTCCGTAAAACAGAGAGAATAAAAAATCATTTTTAAGATTTGGGTAGTTTTTTTTCTTGTAAATATACCAAAGATTACTGGAAAATAAAGTGTAGAATAGGTCATACTTTCTTGACTATTAAAACAATTCTTCCAACACGTATAGGTTGTCTGTTCATTTATTTTAGTAAAGCTAGCTGGAAAATCTGTTGGTTGCATGTCAAAGAGAAATAAATAAAGAGGACAAACAGCCCAGTATGAATACACATAGGAAGAAAATCATTAGTGTACTTACAAAATACAGCTCTCATTATAATAATTACAATCACAACAAATAATAATGAAATAGTTTAACATTTTTACTTGCTCCACACAGTACATGGTTATATACGAGTAGTGTTGTAATTGCAACTTTTGCAACCAGACTTTTGACTTTTTTTAGCATTTGTTTCGTACTGTTGCTACTAAAGCCAGCACGCCTTTTTTCGTGGTTTTATGCAGATTTAGAATTTTTCGGTTTGGGTTTGCGAAGTAAACATTTCATTATTGGTCCGCACCATCCAAACCCCTCAACTATTGACAGTGATTTACAGTTAGAAAAAAAGTATACGCTTTGCACACTCACACAAGTTTACTTACGAAGAAGTGTTTTCTTTGCCTCTTGCTGTGAGAATATCACTTGTCCAACCACTTCGCTCCCTCTTTCTCCCTGGAATTTCTCTCATTGCGTAAGTTGTATATTATATAATGCGAAATGAGCATACACACAGTAGTAGATATCATGAATCACCTTTTTCTCAAGAAAATCTGTACGATCAGACCGGAAATAACTGTGGCTTGACTTTGTTGTGTTGCGCCTGGCTTGCTTTTTTTCTTCTAAAAATGAATTATTGGCTTGGAAGAACACTAATAATCACATGTGTATGCAAAAGATGTATATATTTATGTAGATTTTTTTTCTCCTCTCTCTTTTGAGAAATCTTTTGGAGATTTATGACTTTTTTCTACTTGTCACAAAAATACCCAAAGAGCCGAATGCTCGAACGAGAGAGAAACTTTCAGACACTTTTAGTTTGAAGATTTTTATGCATATTTTTTATGTACATTTATTATTTTGTACGTCCCCGCAGGGAATCCAACACTACAGGACTTTCACTCGCCGTCCTAATTGAGTGGTCACAGAGAAAAAAAATGACGGAGTAATTCCAGTATTTTTTTCCTTCGTTTGACATTGTGAAATGCGTGTCCTCGTGCGAGGCATACACAATGGAGAATCTGCTTATCTGATACATCGCCGCCGTCGACCAAACCCAAGCTACATTATGAACATGAGCATTTTTGTTAGTTATTTCACACACATTTGTGTTCATTCATTTTATCATGTAAATCCAAAATTGCTATTTGCTACTATTATTTTTATGATATGTGCATTGCAATTGAAGCAAAAAATCATACAGTTTCTACTATAACTTATAATCAGAAAGAACCATAGAAGTTTGCATAATATTCATTATTTTTTTATAGATTTTTTTATTTTTTTAAGTTTTTAAAATTAATAAGAATCATAATAATTATTAATATTAATCTAGTACGTTAGTGTAACCTTGTATCTTGTAGGTATTTTTTAATATAACTTATTTGTCGTGCGCGGCAGTATATCATAGTTTAAATGTATATAGCTTCGTTGAGAGATAAAATGAGTGAATGTAAGAATATGAATGAATGTTTTCAACACAAAATTGAAATGTGATGTGGTTTCGTGTTTTTTCTCTACATCTTCATTCTTTCATCAAGGTGTACACAAACAAACAAGCAGAGTAGGAAAAAGTTTCTCACGTTTTCTCTCTCTTTTTTTTCGAAAAGAACACAGCAACACAAACAGTGGTACTCAATAAACAAGAATGTCTGAGACATTTTTTTAAAACAAAGTGTGTATCTTATTATTATTTTATAACTTCATATATTTTCGCATGTTTTCATGATGTGTGATGATTGATAATGACATAAACAAGATATATTTTTATAACATGACAAGTAATTCTGTATAAGTGATGATGATGGTAAAATTTTTTCTTGATATATATTTTGGTTTTTCTCATGTGACCCAATTAGTATACGCTATATATTGTAATTGACACGACATAATTATGATAAATTTTTCTTAATAATTAACAGTACGTAATAACATAATACAACAAGCGATAATGAGTTTTTAAAATGGTAAAATTGACTAATTTTATGCTTTTAATAATGACTAGCTGGCAATTCTACAACCAAATTATTTTTTTTTACAATGGTGATTAAGACAAGACAGTAAAAGTACACAACAGCGACACAACAACAAAGTGGACGGTACGGTGATGGCAAAGTAGTAAGAAGATAGGCACCTTTTTGAATGATGGACTGGATTAAGCACAACCGATTGGTTTCCTTCCTGTAGCAAAAAATTTCTGGACGAGAGAGCTGAGAAGAACGTCACGTCCCACCAACACAACATTATTATGGTTTCCATTATATAATTTCTTTATCATCATTAGAATTAATGCGGTGATGATGTCATATCGATGATATATAGCATATTTTGTAGATGTAGTATAACAATTAATTAAATTATTGTAGCATTAATGAATGATAATGAAGCTGCTGAAATTTTGAAATAATGACTTAATTTAAAACAATGCTCCGAATTTCAAGCCGTATGTTTAGTTATTTGATTAAATATGATAAAACAATCATAGTAATTATTATCATAGAATTATTACTATTCTTTAAAAATTGTTTAAAACTCATAATATGGATGATCCCTGTCTCTAATATGATGACTCAGTTGTTTTTGTCTCTTGAACAACAAATACTTGGCCAGTTCCAGGGGTGACGCTAGAGGTAACAAAGGATCTATGCTTAGCCCGGATAAGGGACAAGTTACTTTCAGCAGAGTCGGCACGGTCCTCAGCAGCTTCCAATTCACGCTGGAATCGTCGGACTCGGGTGATATTTGTTGCGGCAAGACTCTCCTGAGGAAAAAGAAATGTTGCAATGACAGTTTGAAGAAGACAGGAAGGACAATTAAAGTTCTGTTTGCTCAACATACCTGCTCTTGAAGCTGCCTCTTGTACAAGTTAGCCTTGTGTCCGACCTTGTCCAAAGCCTCCTGGAGAAGAGCAATCTGTTGGTTCTGCTCTTCAATGGAAACCATAATTTCTTTGACGTGACGTTCCTTCTTGCGCAAGATCTTGATAGTCTCGTTGTGGCGACGCTTCTCCTCGTCCAACTCCATTTCCAAGTCTCGGAGCTGTTTATACGTTAATTTTTTGCTATATCGTTTATGTATTTGCTATAGAATTTTGTGATAATTTTCCACAACTTACCCTTCCTTCAAGTTTGGAAATAATACGCTTGCCATTAACAAGAGCATTCGCTTCAACCTCCTCAAGTCGGACGCTCACGTTCTTGACTTCAATTTCCAAACTCTTCTTAATGCTTTCAATCTTCACCACACGTTCTTGTTCTTCGTGGAGGATATCAATAGTACGGGTAAGTTCAACAGATACCTTCTGGTAACGCTCATCAGATAACTGTAATAGACATTTATTTGCGTTAATATACACTCTCCAGCATGTCTCATGCCCATATAGTCATAAGTACCTTAAGTTCCTTAGACACTTCATCGTAGTCAGAGCTGATGATGGACAACTCCTGCTCCAATTTCGTTCTCTGGGATGCAAGGTTCACATTGATGGTGGTCAACTCGTTTACGCGGCTCGCGGTTTCCTCAAGGCTCTGTTCAACAGCGCGCTTGGCACGGAGAGACTGCAGAGAAAATGCATCAAGTTTCGATTAAGGTGATTAATGCATCAAGTTCATTTTTTTTAAATATCGACATACAGCTTCAAGGCTGTTGCGAGTCTCATCCAACTCTCCTTGTAAGGCCTGAGCACGACGCTGGGCCTGTCCGTATTGGTCCAGAGCGATCTGGAGTTGACGTTGGACCTCATCGTAATGAGCTTGCAATTCCTGTGTAAATCATGGAAAAGTTTATAAATGACATAACACATCGTAAACACTTAAATATTTTCATCCTTTTTTGCTTCACGTACGGTAAGTTGGATGGAATACTTCTTGACGGTCTTTTGCAGCTCAATGTTATTCTTGTTGGCAACATCCAACGACATCTCCAACTCGGTGATCGTTACTTGCAGCTTCTTCTTGATTCGGGTGACTTCGGTCTTCAACCTCGTCTCGGCTTCCACAAGTCGGGCACTCATTTGCTCAATCTCAATTGTCATTTGCTTACTGCATCACAAAAAAACATCATGATTTTTTTCTTTCATGTAACAAACTTATTAACAAAAAAATTATACACATATTCTCTTCCCCACTAAAACTAAAGTAAGCTAATGGATTGACCAACATTTTTATATTTTTTTCTTCAAGCATTCTTTCATAATAGCCCACAACAATTTACTCTACTCCTGGATCTCAGCCAAAAATACTCTTTTACTAAAATACTTCATAAAAATCTTTCATCCTGTCTTCTATTGCCCCAAACATGGCAAATGGCAACATTATCATTATTTCCGGATGAAAATGGTGATGGCCTTCAGTTTTTGACACGCTTTTTTAACATTATACATTCATACATGCTATTTCAAACCATATCCCACAAAATTTTCAGGCATGATGACCCACTTTTCACATTCATTCATACTCTGTCTCTTCGCCATCTGCCTAATGTCATAAAACAGGATTTACAACAAGCACCCTTCACATGACACGAATATCATGGAAGACTTGCCTCCTCTTACCACAAATCCTTCCAGTACTCAGCATCTGCATTTCTGTTTTCATCAAAAGTCACAGAAAATCTAGCTGGTGGCGATGATGCCGTTTCTGTTACTGATGCACCACCACTATCACTACTGCCCATTGTTATTTCATCATTTGATGATTTTGTTGAAGAAAAGCGAACATTTTTTCCACTACTACTATTTCTTCTGATTCTTACGCTACTACTATCCCCCCTTTCAAAACGCAGTGGACTGTGTAACTCGGTAATGGAGGTGGACCCCGTTGCAGCAGCAACCTCTGAAGAAATGGATCTAGCTACTAATGGAAATTTCCCTTTAGCCATCATCACCGCGTTAAAAGCCATTTCATCCTCCACAACTTTTTTCGCCTTTTTGGTGAAAGCCCCGAAAGAGTGGCTTCTTTGCAGGGCAAAACGAGAAGATGAAGATGCAGAAGGCTCATCATCACCATCATCATAGTTGGCGACATCATCCCCTGGAAATATTCTCGCATTATATCTCCTCTGACGCAGACTTTGTTGACTTTCCCTTTCCCTTTCTTCTTGCAGTCGCCGCTTGCTTTCAGCCAGTTTACTGGTGATTTCATCAACAACAACAGATTTCGACAGAAGACTCGCCTTGATGGACTCTTTGGTCAGAGAGTATTGGTGTGGGGATGTAGCTGCTGCTGGTACGTCTGAAGCACTTGTCGACAAAGTGCTTTTACTCACGCCCAATTTCACTCCACTTGGGAGAAAGGCCGAGGATGATGATGATGATGACAGGCGAAAAGATGATGGCGATGATGACATCTCTTGTTCTCCTCTTCTATTGTCAATAAATGTGACTGTTCGTCCTCTGGAAGTACTCCCATACTGTTTGCTTCTTGTCGAGCTTCCAACAACACCACCGGAAACTTCATCTGTCCTTTTACAATTTTTTTCTTCTGCTTGTTCAATCAATGATTTCAAATCTCTCTCCGTGTAGGCGCGCATCATTGAGGGACTTTTACGGGCAGCGGTACTGCTACTTCCAACTGTACTTTCATACGGTTTTTGTTGTAAACTTTGCTCTTCAAGAAATCTCAACCGTGGCAATGGCTCTTTTCTTGTGCTGTCAGAAGCTTTTTTGTCCAGATAGTCAATCATGGGCTGATAGAAACTAAAAGCAAAGTTGAAGTTGTCCTCGTACGTGGAAGACTTGAGAGGTCGAGTGCTATTCGAACGGCGAACAGGGAGTCCACCAGAGGTCAAGGACCTTTCCGATTTGTCGGAAAGAACGGATCGCTGCTCGGCCAGCATGGCCATGGCGGATGTGTTTTTAAATGGAGTGGAAAGTGAGCCCATTCTGAGTAAAGCCTCTACTTTCGAGTAATTATAAAAATAATTCCAAAGTTTTTTTCCGACGTATTTCCAGGAAGACACAATTTTGTAAATCACTCCACAAAAGACAACTCCTAAATTTCATGCTGTATTACACATAAACCAACGACACACACAGACTGCACTCCTAAATGAATGATGACTGATGAATGGTGATGAAGGTAGTAAACTATGTAATAAAATCGAAATGAGAAGAGATGCAAAACCAGAAAAAGATGAAAAAACTCGTCTCATCCCTCTGCTACCACTTGAGAGAGGTGTATAGCCTAACATTCTAATTTTAAACGTTGAGAAATCCTCTGTCTGTATAAAATGTTTGTTCTTTACGATCATGAATAATAAATATTAATGAATATTATTTGTGAGATTATGATGTATAGAGTTCCACCATCGTCATCATTCATTCCAAACAGTTCGTGTGTAATGGCAATAGTATCATTCACGATATTCAAAAACCACATACGGCATGTTTGTAGCATTTTGAAAATTGGGATGCTGTTTGTGTCATGCACTGCACATGGCCTGAAAAATACGCAACATTTACTACGCCTATCCGTCTCCCTATTCCTCGACTCACTTCATTTTCCTCTAGAATCTTCGTTAGCCTTTTATTTAAAAATATTTTATATAATATTTCATATGTAACGTCATTTGAATCAACTTTGCCCTTCCCTTTTAAAACCACTCCATCATCATCATCAATTGCGAGAAAGAAAGAGAGGAACAGATGTACGGAACCGTTGAAAAGATCCATGATCCTTCAAATTATTTACCCAGTTGCGGTGGTGGTATTGAGTATGAAGAAAGAAATACTATATGGAAAACGGATGGGCAGTGCATGTACAAGTAACGGTTATGATAATGAACAGATTATGAAATAATTATGTATGTTGGAAGGATTACAAGAAAAAGTACATGTGTTATGAAAGTATCAACATGGCACACTTCTTTCTTCACCACTATGCCTTGCAGTGGTGGTCGAACAAGAGGGTAATTTATGTTATAGTTAAAGTATGATTTAATGTCTGAAGAAGTTGTAAAAAAGTGTTTCTTTGTACGTGCATTGATATTACTTTACGTCTCAAATCCTTGCATGGTGGCTGAATTCCAAGCTTTGGAATAAAATTGTACCTAGCCTGGTCACCATAAAAATCTGTTCTTCTTCATACACTCCTTTCCCTTTCTTGTAGGTTTGTTTCATGGCATTATGATATGAAATATTGTGAGTGAAAAATGTTCTGGTGAAAGCTGCCAAAACCGTGATGCTGCGTTGCTTTGGGGTTCACAATATATATAGGTAAGTAATAACAACAAAACCTGCCTAATCAACCACGACTGTGACTTATAGAATTAGAACAAAAACTGTTTTGGTGCTTTGCGTGAATTGAAATTTGCAACGGATTTCAATTCCCAAAACTGTCAAGAAAACCTCACAGTATCATGTATATTATATCATGTTGGCTGTATATTCCACTTCAAATGTGTGTGTCAAAATTAATCTCAATAATGAGAACTCGACTTACCGAATAGATTCAATTTCTTCTTCCTTCTCCTGGATGCGGCGCTCAGCATCATGTCTGTACTGGTTAAGTTCAGCAGTGATGCGCTGCGACCTTTGTTCTTCAGCCTTGCGTCCCTAAATATTCAAACCAAAGAAATGCAATGATGAAAGAGAACAATAACGTATCATGCTAATTCATGCTTGTCTAAGAATAATTAAAAGAGGTTCAGTAAATGTAAGTCCTATGAATTTGTCTCATTGGCTTGATCCGTATAATTGATTACTCATCAAAATTGTCAGGTTATGGTTCCAGAGTAAAATCATTGACAAAAGAATGTCGACATGAAGAAAGAAGAACGAAACAAATAAAAATTCATGATTAAAGTGAAATCTTACAGCTTCAGCTTCCTTGTAAGCAGCAGCCAATTCTTCACGCTCGTTTTCAATACGTCTGTAATCAAGTTCCAGTTCGTGATAACGTCGGTTGACTTCAGTGAGGCAGTTCTTGGTCTCATGGAGCTCATCTATGAATCAATTCAGAAAAAATTACATGAGAAATGCTATTAATCATTGTAATTATCATGTAAAACTGCATAGAAGCTTTGACTGAGCTCTACCTCCAATCTTCTTGTTTTCTCTGCTCAGGTAGTCCTTCTGCTCCCTGGTCTTATCCAGCTCATGAGTCAATTGTTGGATTTGAGTCTGTTTGGCACGGTTATCGCGTTGAGCGGCATCATACAGACCACTGAGCTCATCAAGCTTGGACTTCAGATCGCCATTCATCCTCTCGAGCTGGTCAATTCTCTTTTGGAGCTCCCTAGCAGTTCCGTTAGCCTAAGCACGTCATTGAAATCATTGTAATCGTTAAAAAGCGTTGTAAAATGTATTTAAAAACCAAATCAAACATTTTATGCCCTCTTTGGTCATAGTTCCTTAGAAATTTCACATTTTCTTTAAAAATCATAATCCGAGAACAATTTGTAATCACTCTAAAACTGACATCCAACGAATGAAGTAAAAAGTGTGAATAGCATAATAAGCATACCTTCTCGAGGTCAATGATGAGAACCTCAACCTCGCTCTGGAGACGAGACTTTTGTTTCTCAAGAGCAGTGCAACGAGCCATGAGAGATTCGATTTGTTCCTCTTGTTCAGAAATCCTGATCTGGAACTTACGTCTGAAAACATGTTTATGAAAAAATATTTAATTTTTGCTGGAACTGGACATTTATTTGGTTTGCATGCAAACGTAAGCTTTTCATATATCTAGCATGGTTATATCACGTTGCAAGCAATGCTCATTAGGAGAGATCCGTTAATTTATAATCATTAAATAAATAATAACCGAAATTATGCAACTAAAATTGTGCATATACAAAGCGTGAGATATGAATTGTTCCAAAATGTCTGTTTGACGAATTTTTTGGCGCACCTGACTTCTTCAAGTTCCTCAACTCGGGAGGCAACCTCAGACTCATACTTGGACTTGTACATGTTCACATCAGAGTTGGCCTTTGACAGTTGTCTCTCAATTTCCAGACGGGACTCAGATTCCTCTTCCAGCTGGACACGGACGGACTCCAGCTCCATCTCCAAAGAGTGGAGGGAGCTTTCCAGTGTAGATCGTCGTCGGTCCTCTTCTTCGAGACGGCGACGAGCATCTTCCAGCTGTGTGCTGACCTGGCCCCTCAAGTAAGTGATGTTTTCAATGGAAACCTTCAGTTCTTGGACTTCCTTGGTCAGTTGGATATTTTCCTGCAATTATATCGTAAATACACAGTGAGATCGTAATGGTCGCAGCATGATGAATGAATTTTCATTTTATTTGTACTTAACGTACGGTAGAAAGGCGTTGCTTCACAGAGGTGATGTCAATAATGGTCCTATTCAATTCCTCAATCTTGATGCTCAGTTCTTGAACATGGATTTCCAGCTTCTCAACTTGCTTAATGCTAATGATCTGTAAAAGTGGGTAATCCAGAGAAAAGAGTTGATTTATCATATTGCCCCAACACAACCTTTTTGAGTGTCAACAATGCATAATGTATTTTCTCATAGTCTCATCCTGCTTATTACATCGACTCATGTACTATCGGTTCAAGAACGAAAATAATCATTGTTTCATTTTTTATGAAAATGTTTTAAATATTAGGTATGCAGTCATACTTTCTCCTTGTTGATAGCCTCAATTTGAGACATGAGCTCAAAGACTTCTTGCTGGAATTTCACCTTCTCCTTCTCGGTTCTACAATAAAAAATAATTGCAAACGGTACAAATATGAGTTGAAATGGATCAAGTTTTTCTGACAAAATCTAGTGAATATCTTGAATTTTCATAATATTATCATTGTCATTTTAGTAAGTACTTGAAAGGTAAAGGTAAACTACTCGGTCATTCATAGTTAGTTTGAGTTTTAATAAGTAATAATTCATATCGTATCCGTAATCAAAAGAAGCATTTAATATTATGCAATCGAATGCTTTCCTCAACATAATAATATTACATCTACTCATTCTGTTTTATTTTTATGTCTCGTCATAACATTTTCGCCTCTCCAAGTCTCCAATCTCTCCACTTTTACTATATTCCACACGTACTCATTCAAAAAACCTATCAAAACTTTTGGCTCAGAATCTAAAAATAAAAAGACAGTAAAAGAATCTCTTTTCTCATTCTCCTCGTCTCCTCCATAGCGTAATAACATTATTACAGCTCGCTTACAACTTCTCATACAAAAACTGCTTTCAGCTCTGCCATGTAACTTTAGCGTCGTCGCCATACCATATACCACCACAGTCTTCTCTCCGTCATCCTCATCATCATCAAATGTGTGGTCGGTGTTTTGGGCACATTCCAAAATAACACTACATCTTCCCAACATACACACTCCTTTACCACATCACCTTATATTATACTTTTCCCTTTTCTTCTACTCCACCACCAAAGTAACTTTCCTCACTCTTCCTATCACCAACCGTATCATCATTCTCGTCGTCATCATCTTTTCCATCTTCTCTTTACAAAATACACACAGACAATCTCCTTCTCACTCTCTCCTCTTCCAATACACTATCAAAGCAAACATTTTGGCTTTATCCGAACGAAAAAAAATCACTTTATTTCTACTTCTTCACACGTTGTTTTAAAATATCACTTTTTTTATCCACCTATACATTAGTTATGTGTGTACATACATATTATCCGCAATCTTCACATATTTTAGCGTTACAACATAATAATATATATTTCAAACTGAAACTGCCTCCTTCTCGCCTACACATTTTACATAGAATGTCCTATTTCCTCTCTAAATTTGTACATAGCAATACATTCTCCTTATGACTTCCCTTTCTTTTTTCCACTACTACTTGTTTCATTTCATTAATCGTCCATGCTACAAATTTTCCCTGTTGGTGTCTATGCGAAAGGTCTATATAGTGACGGGAGGCAATTTAATGATGTTATCATCGACTGTCGACTATCTTCAGTGAAATCGAATCCAAATGGGATAAATTCACTTTAGGCACATTACATAATGCTATAACCCATTCTTCATATATATAATACAAAGTATCGTTGTTTTAAAGCTTTTTAAAGTATATTTCCTAAAAGCATCTTGATCGTCGTCACCTAATATTGCTCCTAAAGAATTTCGTTCCTGTCAACTATATTTTCTGCTTAAATGGCTCTACAAGAGAGTTGTTTGATGCAATAAATTTGAAAGACTGCAAAACAAAAGTTATTTGGGGACATTTGTTTCGTGTACTTTGTTGGGTAAAGTTTGTGTAGATCATTCAGGGAGGCACTCTGGCGGGTAATTAGCGACGCTGATAGCGTTATATTACATGTAAGGCATCATTACATTAGATTTGTTGTGGAGGGAAATGGGGAGAAGACATAATTATGGTTTTATGCATGTTGCTTTGAACTTCGAACCGAGTGATGCTAGTAATGGGCAAAGTTTTTAGTAAAGCATGGCTGCATTTTTTGCAACACATTAGTCACTTTTCCCGAGTCATTTTTCTCTTTACGAACGGTGCTTTTCTACTTTTATAGGAACAACATACTTTTGTCTCGCCTTCGCCAGTTGGTCCAACTGATCCTGGTAGTCAGCGATAGCCTCCTGGTGTTTCTTTCGCAGCTGTACAGCCGTCTCTTCTGACTCCAAGTGGACGTCTTCCAAGAGTCGACGAAGCTTGGCCAGCTCGGCATCTCGCTTCTTGTTGATTTCAAACTGCAGAGTGCAGACAAAATATTTGATAGTAAGAAGACAACCAAGATAAGCGTAAACAAGGAAATCATGTTTACAAACATGATATCAGATTATGTTACCCATTACGATAAGAGAAAGTATTCCTCATGAAATTATATACTCAATTAGAATACTTTTAATTTTACGATATCATGCTTCGCTTCAGATGACTTTTGTAATAATTATGAATGGTAGCAGTTGGACAAAAGTTTAATGACATTTTCATACCTGTCCTTCGACACCACATTCTGCCTCCTCGAGACGCTCCTGAAGTTGAATGACTTGCACACTCAGGTCCGCACGCTCACGCTCAATCTGAAAGCAAAAAAACTTAATTTTAGTACAACGGAAATCGGCAACACCAGTAAATTTTATTAGTGGCAGGTTGAGGAAAGTTAGGATTTTGGATCCCTTAAATATTATGGAGATATGTATGAAGAAATTCGCATAAAAAGTTCCGAGCAATATCTTAGGCACACAACCTGTCAATTAAAAATCATGTGAATTTTCACAGGATGCATTATTAGTCCATTGACGTTATCTGAGAATGTGCTAGATTTTATTCTAAGCAAAAAATGCAATGTGCTACTTAATGCTAGGATAGTAATACACAGTCAACAGTGCAGTGTGTAAGTAGTAGGCAGATAGAAAATTATTGCTTTGCGATGATCAAATTATAAAACAAAAAGTATCTGAGGCATGTCACTGTAATAAATATGCAGTACATCGAGTCAGTGCACAATTTATGGAGGAACTATAGCTGTAAAGAAACGCATAATGTAAATCGCAACGATAAATATTATACAACACGCTATTCTTATTGCTTTTATGCAAATCATTACATGGGATTTGTTCTATTCCACCTACTTTCTCATTATTAATGACTTGACACGTGGTTCCTTCCCGTCATATTTTTTGTCTGATTTCCCCTGGCAAAACATATTATCAACCACCACAACACCCATAGATATTTCAATCCTGATCATTTTGACTTCACCGACTCCTGAGCACCATCATAATTTTAATGGTTTCTTCAACAGTGGCAATTCTCTGCTAAAATTATCATAATCTTCATCCCAGCAAAATTTGTAGCAGAAGCAGTAGTACCATCTCAAAAAACAATTTCACTGCTCTTTTTTTCTTTCGGTTTTCTCTCTACGGTGAAATGAGCAGCACGGCAAAACGAAAAACAAAATGCACATTTCGGCAGACAAGAGAAACGGAGCGAATATGACGTGATGCAGCTGTCGTTTATTTGTACGCCTGCATGATCATCCGCTTCTACTTTATATTCCATTTTCACTTATATAATCTTCTTTCCCGTCATGTTTCATTAAATTTTACAAAGGTAGGTTTACTAAATATATCAATACAAGTGTAAAAACACGCACATCTCCCAAAGCGCTTTTTATCTTGATCGTCTCATATGTCTCCGTCTAACGATTAGCTAAATGGATCTCTCCAGAATATTTTTAAAGATAAAAATGTATACATCTCCCATGCAAAAATGCGCATAAGCATTAACATCATCACCATAACTGTCGCCCACTCACTGTCATCAGCACCACCACATATTGGATTAGTATGTCATGGAGCAAAAAATGCTTTCTTGGCAAAGAGGAGGAAACTAAAGTGAAGGTTTGCTACTGGACAGCAAAAACAATTTGTTCAATAGACATTGCTCACTTTTTCATCCTTGTAAAATGCATAAATTTATAAATAAAAACATATACTCATACATTCTCTTTCACTAGTTCCAAGTATTTGTGAAAAAACGATTACAGAAATATGTCGGCCTATATGCATACTTGCATTCCTGTGCTTCATTGTCTGTTTTCACCTTGCCGATTGCCAAGAAAAATCTCCGTTTACGATACAAATGATGAGCAAGCAGTTTTGTAACCGGCAGCAGACAACCTTGTCCGTTTCTCAATGCCATTCCTTTTCCTTCCGCAAAATGAACAAACTGTGTGTGAACGGGAATATTATTATGATGAAGGCATGGCGTCATTCGAAACCAAACTGTTTTAACTTTTCATTGGTTGGTATTGATGATTACGTGGCTATTACTACACAGTTTACCTTCACGCAAGGAAAAGAAAAGAACAAAAAAAGTAACACGAGGTAAAGAAAGAAAATGATTTTCCTGGTGCATTTATTTATTACTGCAGTAAAACGACATGTTTATTGATTCCCTTTTGTTAGGCATATTATGCATGCCATATTGTTGACTCTTGTCGATATTTTTCTCTTTTCTCATGAATATATAACGCGACAATCTGATTCCACTTCTTCCCACACACCGTTGCCATTTCACACAAGTGCAACTGATTGATTTTATGCCAACATAAAACACTCGTAATTTTAAAATTTACCAAACTGCATTGTCGATTCTTGAATCGATTACTCGAAAAGTTTCAATAGTCATTGTGAAAACGTGTTTCCCTTTCTCTACTAGATCTTGTGTAGTCGACGTGCGTGGTGAAAGAAAACCATAATATCATATTATTTTCTGTGTTGAAATACCCTTCATATATACATGCATATATTTTCATTTCTTTTGGCACAGTTCCAGTCTTTGTCAGTTTGTCTCGAAGACTTACTAACTTAAAGTCCACAAACACACATAAATGTATCATCATCAATGATAAGTATACTAAAGTATCCAATTGGATGATTCATCTTTATCTACCGCTATTATGAATTACATCATAATATTTAGGTACATTATTATTTTTTTCATAGATTTACTGATCCGCCTTTGCAATACCTATGAAATTCTTTACCGGTTAGATCAGAGTTTTGGCAAGCAGTGTAATAGCTGTAGTGAGATGAAAAGATTTTCATGTTTACTTTATTGAAACGATAATCATTGCGGGTTAGTTCGCTTTGATGACGAAGAGCACCAATAAGACGACATGCGGCATCTATCGTACCATATCGCTATCAAAATTCTCTTTCTCCGGATCTACTCAATAATATTGCACTCAATGCAGAGAAAATGTCATGCAGGATTTGTCTTATCATCATTTTGACAAGTAAGCTATGTTTAAATGATGAACGTATGCATCTGCTGCCTTTTCACTAGTATTTACGTAAAGGTGAAAGTTGTACTTTAATTAATTTGCCTTCTCTTTTTTGTAAAATGGCTTTTCGTCAGTTTGGTTTGGAAATGGTATGAGTTTACATTTTGGCGAGGAAATGGAAAATTGACTTTGTTTTTGCATGATGCCCTTCTACTGGCGTGAAATGAAATGTTTTTGTAAGAATGTGAAGAAAACAAATGAGAGGGTAATGCATCCGTTGCAATGTGGGGATGAAGAAGGATTATTTTAAAAAACAAAAAGAAATGCAGAAAAATGTTTTCTATTTAAATAGTTATTCGTTGACATTAAAAGGTCAGTTGCCTTTTTGCCTTTGATTCTACGAAGAGGACAAGGAAGTAGAAAAAGTAGTCTACATATGAAGAAGACTTTGCAGAGGATCTGCATAATTTCACTTTCACAGTTCACACACTATTTTATGACAAAGATGATGATTATTATTGCTCCGCTGGGTGTTTGTGGCACATACGTAGGTACATTGAACGGACGATGATTTATTTAGAGGACCAGCCTTTGCTACGATAATAAAATATTGTATTGCTGTGTACGTTTTGGAAGATGTCTGGCAATGTTGGTTTCATAAGAAGATCATAAGTATCTGTGTATGCAGGCGTGTTTGTTGTTAGCTCAGTCATTTTTCTTGGTATTATCAACATCTTCAAGAAAAGTTGCGTTGGTGGAAAATGATATTTATTTATAAAGGAAAACTCGGAAAAGGAAAGGAGATAAAAGTTGAAGGTTGTAAACTATTAGCTAGATCAAAGCTCAATGATCAGGAAATTGTGATATGAACTGGTTGATGATCGTCATAAAAATACGTGTTAGTCAAAAAATCAGGTCTGTATGATTTGATTCGTTACCCTTTGACGAAGTTCACGTTCCGATTCCAAGTCCTCCTGAAGAAGTCTGATTTTGTCCTGTGAAACAAATTTAATTCAATTATTACTTCATTCTAATACATTAATTGGGACAATTTAAGTGAAAATACATTGCATAATGCATTAAACTAGCAAACGTGACATTTGCGTAAAATGGTTGCATTTTGTTTACCCACTTTGCTTTGATTTCTAAATTGTTTGGCCTACTATCTTTCGACAAAGTATTGACCTGACCTAGAAAGCCTGCTTTTGTTCCACATTCCTCAAGTTTTTTAATTGCCTATTATTACTGCATAAACTTTTATTGTATAATTTTTCATCTTCAATGTATAAGACTAGAAACTAATATTTCCAATATGTATTTTCGAATATTGGAAATGCAATTCAAGTTATGTAAATCATGGCATGCATTTTGTATATGTTTAGCAGATACATTTTTTCATTTTGACTCTTCAAAACAGAAATATTTTCAAAGTAAAAATTTTTTGAAAAAAAAACTCGAGAAAAATGTCGGCGTCATAAGTACTGATTCCATACAAAAATATATTGCTGCATTCATCCAACACAGGCAAAAATTCTCTAAAGCCAACGAGTTGAACTAATTTTGGCGATGAGTCAAGAGAGAAGTCATGTACATGCATAAACATATTATGCCCTATAATAATACTGCAATCCTCTTTTAAAACCTTTCTCCCTGCTTCCACCTCACATCCACGATAATCTTCCGTTCGTTATGTCTGCAAAAAACTGTTTAGTTTCTGTGATGTGATAGCAGAGTTTCGAACTAGAGATTATGGCTTTTCGAGCTCTAACTTTTAACTTGAAATCGTTAGCTCAAGATACGAAAGTACGTCTAAAATGAACCTCATATTATACCCATGCTGATAAATTTTGCTCAAGTTTTTCTCAAGATATTCTCAAAACTGGTTCTCTTTAGTCGTCATCAGCTCATCTCAAGTTAATATTCTCTCTTTCTAAAAATCTCCACACTTTACTTTACAAACTAAACACAGAGCTCTCTTCTTTCTTTCTCACAAGTGCATATAAATCTTCATTTGCTTATTATGCTTCTTCCCTCTTTCACTCCTAAATGTTATGCAATATGGCAGCTGAAGCTGCAGATCGTACAGGTGCCGATGCTCTATATTTGATATTTGAGGTTTTTGCATGCAACGTATTCATTGGAAGTTGGAAGGAAGACTGCCTTGCAATATAATCTCATGCAGTTTATTTTTTCACCTTTCCATTCGTTTCGCCTGGCGAGCAAATGTTGAATGAAAAAACGAACGCATACGAGAACACAAATAATATTTAGATGACAAGCAATAATAATTACGACTTTTACGAATCAAGAAAGGCGAGATTACAATGCCAGATTCAGAGTTCTTCCGGCTTCCAGTTCCAAATTTTAAATCAAGAAAGCTCACGGCCGGTTTTGAATCTGCATACCTAAGCTGTACTTGTATAATGACACTGATTGCACTAATTTATAGCATACCGGGGCTAATTTTGATGACAATCTTGTACTCATTAAGTTATCATTGTTAACCCAAATGACATGCATGTATGAGAACAGCTAGCCAAAATGTCCCATGAAAAATTGGTTTACTTTTTTCATACGATAAAAAATTAAATGATAAGAAAGTAATGAAGGTGTGCCTACCTGCAGGCGGTTCAAGGCACTGAGATCCTGCGTGTACTCAATGGTCACATCCGCATTTCCTTTCCCACCTGCGGACGTGTAGGTGTAAGTTTTTGTGGTAGTTTTCGCACCAGACATGGAAGCCATTTTTACTGCACAGATTCACTTGTCGTCTTCAAAACAAAATCACTGCGCGTACCACCGGCAAAGGTAAAAGTATACAACAAATAATATATATAGAAAATACTGATAAGCGTTCCCTTCTTTTCCCTTTTATTTCACACACGACAACAGAGAAAATTCCTTAATTATTTTTTACTACACGGTACAAACTGTCGAGAAAAATTTCTCATGTATAAAAAATCTAAAATGTAAATCGTAGCCACTACAAAATCTCTCTCTTTTTCTTTGGAATAATCGATAAACGATTTCAAACAAAAGGTATCCACGGACGGGGTGAATTGTATTTCGCTAATATAAAAAAACAGAAATCGATGAATCGAAGCGGAAGCCTAGATCTAAAAACAATCAAAAAATTAAAATTCGCAACTAACTGGAAGAGCTCTTTCAAAGAAACTGAATCGTAAAATGAGAGTGTCGTGTCAGATTTAAGTGGAATATTATGGAAGGAGCACCACCTCCACCGACAAGATAACGAGGGAATAACCAAAATATTTTTTATGTGATCATATTACTCAACCAGTATTTCCTATTAGTTTTCCTACTACTACTCTACATGTATATATTATTTGATGTACTGTGTATATGAATATATTGTGTGTGTAAGCGTAATATATGTATTTAGATAATGTTTAAAAATACCTTATCGCAAATAACAAAGAACTATTTAGATCACAAGCAAAAAACAAAATGTTTTTCCACCCCCGAATAAAATGCTGCAGAAGCTACGATGAACCTTAGTAGAATTAATTGAAGCTTAATTAGTCGTCGCGAAGTGTTCGTGTCTAAAGCGAAAAAAGGGTACACACACCACCAATGAAGGTACTTGCTGAATGATGATGATGAGCTGTTCTATAGGGCCCTATAAAATAACGGAATTATTGAAATCCTCCACAAAAATTCGGGGTGGTGAAGATTTAAAGTATGTAGCGTAGTCGCCACCAGCCGAAGGAATAAGGTCTATTCAAAAGGAGAATATCTTTGGATCGTTGTGTGTGTGTCGTTCGTCCGAGGTGGCTTCACCGGAAAAAGAAAGAAGCATAAGCGAAGCAAATCTTTTTCAAAATAAAATTACTCTGCATATCATCATCGTACTTGTGCTTCCAACACAAAGTAGTATACGCTACGAGCACACAGTAGGAGAGCATCATCATCACCGAGTCTTCGTCATCTTTGGAGATTATCTAACCCGGTTACAGGCGAAAAAAAAAAATTCATAAGACATGAGACACGACACCATCATCACCACCACCGTCACGAACTCCAACTCCACGCCACAGACATACCATTTCTGTTCCTCATAATAATAAAGCGTCCGATTCCTTCGTGTTGCTCATTCATCTGGGGCTTTTATGTGTTCCCATATCATAGGCACTTGTCTTAATTTGTGTGGGATACATGGCACTCCATTTCAAATATATGCATAGTGCAACAACTGTTACAAAAAGATAGAGAGCAGCAGGCATAATATTCTCCTCCTCCGTTCGAGAAGCAACAGCCAAAAAAATTGTATGTGTCTCCACTCTCTTATTATTGTGCGAAAAAACGATACGTTTACTTGGTGCTTTGAAAAATCCAAAAGACATGTCGCCACGAAGCAAAGGACTTTTTTGTGTTCATGTTCGGAGGAATGAGTAACATACATTCCAGTACTCTCCCACGACAAACACATAAAAAAGATATTTATATACTGACAAAATAAATATACATTGGTAGGTAGATACGCGTTACTGTTACTCTAGACTTAATATTATACGATGATGGAGTTGGAGTTGTCTCATGCCTGTGATCTGACAGTCGACAAAAGTAACAGCAGCCATTGCATCGACATCGTCAGTTTCGTTATTACATGGAATCATGCTCGAGAGAGGAGAAACGAAAAATACTAAAATATAAAATACTTATCTTGTACATTTACACATTAACAATCAGACTTGCAGATAATCCAACAGAAGTATGTGATCATTTAGTATGGCTTCTTCTCGAAGACTGTTCGAAAAACGTCTCAACTTAAAACGCAAGCATTGCGATGACAGTATATGAAGGGATGGAGCTATGTGTGCATCCTATCTACCTGAATTCGTAAGAGTAGTATTCGGAGAAGAAAAATGTTTCCGGACTTATTCTTGGATCATCGATGGGATCCGACAGCAAACTTACCTAATAGCAGAAAAGTTAAAGAGAAACCTATCCGTTTTCTATAAGTGCGATTTGAAATCGCAAAAGCTCTCATGAATATTATTACACAAGCCAAAATCCATTTATAGACGGAAAGGCAAGTAAATATTTATAGTGTATCGGATATTATTAAGTTGTACTTATCCTTATCGATTCTGATACACCTCCTACGAAATTTTCAAGTGAATGAATAACATTTTTTGTAGATAGGAAAAGAACTCATGACTAGGGATTACATGTTGTGGATATTTCCAGATTTCTTAACTTGAAATGGAATCTTAATTTTACTTTCAATTTGTCACCACCTCCATCTATTAGCATGAATCTTACATAATCAGTTTTTATTTCAGATTTTTGTAAATTAGTATCACGGAAATGCACATTACATGTCTTATTTTTAGTACATTTTTAGAGAAAAAAACAATAGTTGACCAGTGTGTAGAGCTATAATTATAATGATTTAATGGCATGTGATAAAAACTTAAACCAGGGAACTAAGGAAAGTGCAACATAATTAACTTTACGACGGGGCATGCGCTTACAAAATGGTACAAGTACAACTTAAATATAATCCATCATAATAATAATATGCATTAGCGATTCTATCCAACTTATTCAAGTACTTTCTCAACCCAAAACAATTTCTCCAGTTTCTCCACCACACTACCGTTCTCGTTTTTTTTTACAGAATTTAAACCCTTTCATATTAAAACTTGGAGCGCTACAACAGACATGAAAAACGAATAGAAAATCTGACCATGTAGTAAAAAACAAAGAAAACATTTTTATCCATCAATTCCTTTGTATAATATCGAAATGAAGACCAACGTCTTTTGAAAAAGCTTTACAAGAAATTTTTACCTTCCATCATATAATCTTTCTAAATTATGATAAGCAAACTGCGCGATTCCGAATACAATAATTGTTGGTTAAATAGTCTCATTTGCATTCAAACCATGTAAGAGTACACACTTTTGCTCTTAGTACTTACTTGGTACTTACATTATACTTAAGTGTAGAATTATACATAGCTTATATATTAACAAAGGCATTGATTATCCTTCTTGACCAAAGTCTAATGTGAATTTCTCAAGCTTTTTAAGATCCTCTTCGTTTACAGTCGGTTTAGATGTTGCTAGTGATTTTAGCATGTCACTCTGCAAAAAAAAGTTACTCAATATTACACTCCCAAATATGATGCATATTATACTTTAATTTATAAACAGATGAATATCTACCATTGTAACAGGAGGCTCAAACAACTTGTCTCCAGGCACATCCGCCCACGTCATTTCAATAGCCCCAGGAACACCAGAGGAACAAGGCGTCAACAGATCGTCCACGGTCACGTTGGGATCACTCCTGGATGGTCCTCGTACTCGTCTGAAATGTGTAGCAGTTTGAACTTTCCTAACGGGTTGCATCAGTGCATCACGCACGACGATTTGAATATCAGCTCCGGAGTACCTGCATATTTTTATTCACATTAGTTTTAAAGTTTCCAAATTTTTTCTAGCATTGCTAATTTTAACTTACCCTTCAGTTTTTATTCCCAGCTGTTTGAAATCCTCTTCCGTCAGGGTATGAGGCGTGTTTCCAAGATTTAGCTTGAACATACTAGCTCGAGGTGCCATTTCAGGAAGTGGAATATATATACGTTTTTCGAAACGTCGACGAATTGCGGAATCAAGAACCCATGGAATATTCGTTGCGCCTAACACTAAAATCCCCTCATTATCAGTACCTACTCCTTGCATCTGCACGAGAAATTCTGTCTTGATTCTTCTGGCGCTTTCGGATTCATTGTCAGAACGTGAGGAGCATAAGGAATCGATTTCGTCAATGAAAATGATGGAGGGTTTGTGAGCTCTCGCCAGCTCGAACAAATTTCGAACAAGTTTTTCTGATTCTCCCAGCCATTTTGAGACTAAATCCGAAGATGACACTGAGAAAAACTTTGAATTATTTGCTTCAGTGGCAACTGCTTTCGCCAGGTACGATTTACCAGTTCCAGGTGGCTAAATTCACAAAAGAAATACAGACCATCATGAAATGTTACGAGGATTTGAAAAATTTTATAATTAGAATACATTTTAGACTTACGCCAAACAAGAGAATGCCTTTCCAAGGTGTCCTTTTTCCGGTAAATAAATGTGGAAACTTAATCGGCAAAATCACAGCTTCTTTAAGGGCTTCCTTTGCCCCTTCAAGACCCACCACATCCGACCATTTTACGTTTGGTGTCTCAATAACGATTGCCCCCTCCAGTTTGGATTGTAGTTTTTTCTTTTCCGGATCATCTCCGTCACTGTCACTATCACTATCTTTATCTCCGTTTTTCCTTAAAAATACAGCACATATCACATTGAAAAGTCATGAAATTAATGGAAGATTACTAGTTTAATTCATTCGAATGTGAACTTACTTGGGAGGCGCGCCGCCCTCTTTTACTGGCTTTCCCTTGCCTCCTTTCGAAGATTTTAAATGCTTTTTTATAGCTTCTGCTCGGTCAAGATATTGGACGCATTTTTGCCTAATTGTTTCTTTAGATTTTTCATTCTGAGCTTCATCTGAAACAGTGTAAAATATTTAAATGAGTAATTAGTAAGTAGACACACACTATATCCATGATATAGGCCAGCATAATATACATTCGCAAGCCAGAGCAAGCAAAGTACTGAAAAGCCTGGTAGTCAGAAACTTGACTTATAACTTACATTTAATAGCGTGAAGAAAATATTCTACGCCATGCTCATATAATCGTAAAGCTTCTTCGAAATTTCTGTTCCTATCTTCTTCTGTGGCTTTTGTTACAAGGTCAATAGCTTTCTACAAAAATAAAATAAAACAACGGTTCCATATATGAAAAACTTGCATCACTTTTCTTGTAAATAAATTCACCATTGACCATTCATTCATTATCACTTATTAAAAGTTGAAATATGGAAAATACTTGATTCATCCCAGTTAAATTTAACCTACCTGAAGAGTGCTTCCGGCCGACATTTTAATAAAGACACTTTGGAATATTAAAAACGAAAACTTAGAATGCAGAAATGATCAATTCCGTACAAATTCACCACTTCCGCTGCGGGATAACGATTTTTCAATTTTGAGTAATTTTAAGTTTTACTGTTTGCAATAATTGCTGCAATTAAGCAAAGTCATTTTTTATCATTTCTCTTCACTTTTGTTGACCGAAAGGTTACGGTAATCTTAGGTGGATGATGACAACAAAAAACAGATGACGGGTCAGTTGTAAATAAGAAGCACTTAGACTAGAGCGTGAAACATGTAAACAAAGCACAATGAACTTTCTACACTCCCACAACCACCACCTTTCTTTCTGAAACTTTCTTCAGTTAAAATTAAACAGTTAATTATGAGTAGCAATTAATCACACGCTCAGTCATATGATGATATCAACGAATGTGCACTCCACTTCTACTGACTTGACTACTCATCCATTCCATATCACACGAGAAACTCCTTGTTTGCCCACATGAATCATCTGCTCTGCTCTGCCTGCTATCTTCTACGTGTCAGTGTCCATCCATTGACCACACAGACCAGAGGGACTTTTTTAATGAATGATTATCGAATCTAACATTAGATTAATGTCACCCCAAAATACTCCAATGTTAAATTAATTGTTAATATGATCTGTGCTATAATATGTTATCCATGAAATTAGACTGCCACTCCATAATAATAGACAAGTGCAAATGGAGTAGGATTTCTGGTAGGATGAGTAATTCTTGACATCGTCATAATATTCATAGCATTATGTATGCACAACAGCAACGAACTGTTATAATAACATCAACACAACAGATAAATGAAGTTATACATTGCTTTGCATGGTTTTTAGCACTTTTATAAGTCATAATCCACACATACATTCATACATATCATCGTATACAGCAGTTATGGAGAGATACATATAAAGTAAAAAAGTTACATTACAAAGAGATGCGGAAACATACGTGTGTGTGGATTGTGGATACTATTTTTTATCATTACGAAATTTCTCACAGAACGACAAAAGACAAGTAAAGAGAGAATGTAACAGTGTTTTTATAGACTACAAATCAGTTGATATTTTTTATTACGCGCGTTTCATTCACTCTGGTTCTTTAGTTCGTTTCAGAACATACAGAACTTTTGTTGCACATAACCCTTTCTTTTTAACATTTTAGGTTTACTGCATGTTTCATGAATGCTTTGGCTTTGAGGTTACAGGAAAAATTTATCCACAAAAAAACGCGAGCCGTAGTGAATGAGTGAAGCAAAAGTGCAAATCTTTGTTCCTTTTTTTGCGATATGTTGGAGTTGGAGCGACTCATCGTCACGCAAAATCATAATCACACCTTGACTATTATTGATAGGTATCAATATACCCACATGATATAATTATCCGATTAACCCGATCACTTCATGCAATAATCTACTTAGGTACTTTAGATATTAATGTCGTGTGCGAGTGCATAAAATGATTTAAAAAATGGGAAGTGGGACTAACAGGATCTTGCTTTATTTCTTCACGAGAATTATTGTATTATTTGACATGAACTAAGGAGATGGGAAAGATGTTAAGAAGAGAGATTTGCTCGCAAAGTATGGCGTCTAAAACACTTGAGCCTTGCGCAAGTTATGTAAAATTGATGAAACCGATAGTCCATGATAATTTGGCCGAATTGATTCATATTTTGTCCTCTGAACTAACAGGAAATTGGGAAATTGGCTTTTTTTGATTGAACGTAAGGATACATCGCAGATAAAAATTTATTATCTGCTCCATAATTAAAAGATATTTGTATGCTGTAAATGAAAAAAATATTGTATTAGCCAAGTTTTAATTGACAAACAATAACTGTTAAGCCTGAATGATCTTCTTACAACCATGCACAGTTGCTAGGTTCATAGCTTCAAATGCTGACGCCAATACGGCTCCAGACGCGTTTCTGGTTCAAAAAGATCCCTTTAAAACAGTAGTAGTTCAGTTTTAAGATTTTC